>NGBS01001178.1:0-150801 GCA_002245135.1 Proteromonas lacertae
GAAATCATTGATAAGTATCTCTTCAGAAAAACTTCTTTCCTTATGAATATGTTGATTATTTGGAGAAATATGATAATCAATTTAAGGATTTGAAGATTCAGGATTTCTATTCAAGTTTATCCAATTCAACAATAACAGAAGATGAATATAAGTTTGCAATGGAAGTGAATAACATTTTGTTTGAAGGAAAAGCTTCTATAGGAGAATATTGTAATTTCTATTTAAGTATTGATGTTTATATCCTATGTTCAGTATTTGAGGATTTTAGACAAAACATCTTTAATCACTTTCATATTGATCCTTGTTGGTATGTTTCAATTCCTAGTTTATCCTTGGATTTGTTCTTGAAAGAAAGTTCAGTTAAAATAGAGTTAATCCATGAACCTGAAATATATGATTTCATCCTTAATGGATTATATGGAGGATTATCCTATATAGGAAAGAGGAAAGAAGATGCTAATAATTTCTATATGAAGGATTATGATCCAAAGAAACCTTCAAAGTTTATTGTTTATCAGGATATGAATTCCTTATATCCTTCAGTAATGTATTTGTGTAAACTTCCTATAAGGAATTATCATCTTTATTGTTATGAAGATCCTGGTTGTCCTAAACTTCATGAGATATTAGATTCTACTAAATTCTATGATAAGAATGATTCCTTTGAAACTACAGGATATATGTTAGAAGTGGATATAGAGCCTATTTCCTATTATAAGGAGTATTTAAGAGAATATCCTATTCTACCTTCAAGAAGAAAGATTAGCTATGATGAATTGTCAGATATACAAAAAGAAAAATTAGAAGTATTATACTCTCAAAAGAGGATGATCAGAAAAATCCTGATGTTCATAAATATGTTTCCTCTGAAAAGTTAGTTACTGATTTATTGCCTAAGGAACATTATGTAATCCATTATCAGAATCTCAAATTTGCAGTTGATCATGGATATAGAGTAACAAAAGTATATAAAGTACTAACATTCTTGGAAAGTAAACATATGTCTAAACATATTGATCAATTAAAGGATATGAGAGTTCATGCGAAGGAAATGCATCAAACATCTACTGCTAATATTATGAAGAAATTACTTAATTCACTTTATGGAAAAACTTTAGAAAGAGAGTTGATAAGAGGAGAAGTATCAAATTAGTAGTGTCAGAAAATCAAGCAAGAAAAGCTATTAGAGATCCTTGGTTTGATAAGATAGATACTATTCACGGAGATTTGAGATTAGTACATTATCATAAAAAGATGTTCAAAATTAATAAACCTATTCAGATAGGTATGACAATCCTTGCTCTTTCTAAATTATTAATGCAACAGTATTGGTATGATGGAGTATTACATTACAATTCACCAGAAGATGTTAGACTCTTAATGACAGATACTGACAGTCTCCTCTTTTCTGTAAAGACTAAAGATATTTATTGGAATTTCAATCATCTTCAAAAATATATAGATGGAAGTAATCTGAATATGCTCCTTTCAGTAATTACTACAAATGGGATTCATTATCATGTAAACCAGGAACATTAAATAAACTCAAGTTTGAGGAACAGGACGGTAAGAAATTCTATGTCATCACTAAGTTTAGAGGATTGAAATCCAAATGTTACTATTATGAAAAGGAATGTGTTAATGATGGTACACTCAAATCCTCCAATAGATGTAAAGGATTAATAACAGCTATAGCAAGTAAGATGACTGGAGATGATTATACTGAAATGGTTGATGGATATGTTTCTAAACAGAAGTTTGATATTAATCATATTAGAAGTAGAAATCATCATATCTATACTGCTTATGAAGAAAAGATAGGACTTACATATTTTGATGATAAAAGATACTTTGAGGATGATTATGAAACAGTTCCTTATGGATACAATAATTAGATTTCCTCTAATATTATATACTGATTCTATATTCTTATTTTTGTTTTAATCTATTCTAGTCTATACTATAGTCTAGTCCTCCACCCCGCCGGCATCCCCCCCATCGGCCCCCCACAGGGGGGCTGGTCAGATAGACACATAAAAAATTATAATCCTCTAGTATGATACTATCATATTGGAGGAAGAATTTTTTATAATTCATCATTAGAGCTTTCAAATTTTTTCAATAATATTATGTTTAAGATAGAGGATTTTTCATTTGTCATCTTTTTTAATAAGAGGATTTTATAAAATTTATATTTCCTCTTTTAAAGAGGATCTAAAAATCCTCTTTCCTCTTTCAGAGAGGATCTAAAAATCCTCTTTTAGAAGAGGATCCTCTATAAAAGAGGATTTCATGCATTTATATTATATATATTTATACTTCAAAACTTCTACTAATATATAATAACGGTTTAAAAGGGCTGAATAACTGAGATATAAAGAATTATAATTTGATAGAATAGCCAATCAAATCACTCCAAATGTAACCAATCAAATAACAGCATTCCGACCAATCAAATCTCTCCAACAAATATTTCATTTTAAGTATAATAAAACTATTATAGTTTATATTTTATTTATGATATTGTAGATATTATAACTGAGAATTGTAGAGGTTATAGTAACTAATAGTAGTAAATTAGGTTGAAATACCGATCTTCTTGTATGTATAACAAGCGTTTTAATTGTATGTATAGTCATATCAGCAGTAATTATACATTATATTTTGTTAAAAGATGAATTGGTTATTGTTTGTATTATGTATTGTGTTTTTAGATAGATTATTAATTTATTTGGGAAAGAAAAATATCTCACTTTAAAAGAGAGCTTGAAAAAAGCTCAAGTATTTCGCAATAAATCTCAAGTTTTTAGAAAATGTCGGTTTCACACTTAAGTATTTTGAAAATAACTCGAAGGCTTGCTTAAGTTTTTCGAAAATTATCTTAAGTAAAAGTAAAATCACTGTATTACTATTATTTTTTTACAGTATTCAATATTGAAGATGGTTGTATATATTTTATAAAAAATTCCTGTTCATATATTTCTTTCTTAAATTCTGACAGATAGAATGTTTTATTAACCTTTCCATTAACTTCTCCTATACAAATGTCATTAAACTTAAATTCTGTTTTAGTATTTGATGGATTTATACTCACTATTCCATGTAGTTTAGTATTTCGATCTATTATTCGATTGAAGTGTGATATAAGATTTTTGGGGCATTTAATTTTCTTGTAGAATTTCCTTTTGATGAAACAAATACATAATGAAAATCTAACCATCCCATTGTCATAGCTAATTTTATAATACATTCATCAATTATATTATTATATCCTTCATCTATATCACTACTTATTTTTATTCTCTCATCACTTATAATATGAATAAAGCAGTTATTCATCAAATAAATCATTTCTCTATTCTCAAGAGTGGCTAAGTGAAGTATACAAACTCCTTTCATTTTAGTACAATATATATCACTATCGAATAATTCTTTAAACTTTTCAAATTCATTGTCTTCTATGTTTTCTAAAACAAGTGCAGTTCTAGTATCCTTAATAACTAATTTTTCTGTATGATATAAACAGTTGTAAAAAACTAGTTCTTCAAATAATAATTGAAATATATTACCTTCTTTTTTACTATCAATTCTGTTAAAGCGACTTTGAATTTCTTTAATGTTATTTGGTTGTGCTGTATGTTTAATACTATAGAAGATAAAATCAAATATTTCATTAGATATAAACTCCATTTGATTGTTATCGATAGAACGAAAATCAATATATGAATATTTCACCATATAATGGCATAATGTACTATCAAATGATGTAGTATTTGTGGATGTATTTTTATTATTTTCATTTGATGAAGGTTCACTTAGATATCTCAATAAAAAATCCATATAACTAAGACCACCTATTATTCGTTTAATACCTTTTGAATATAACTCTTCCCAATAATCTCTACCATAACATATATCATATATTGCTGAATAATAGATATGTCTTGGAACATTTCCATATTTACTATTAAATCCATTTTTATATATTGATTCTTGCAATTCAATTGGTAAACATTTTCTTTCCCATTCTTCAATTTCATCCTTAGTGAAAACATCCATATAATAATATATTCGATTTATTTCTGAATCATTAAAATGTTGATAATTATTTATATCTGGTGAAGTAACATAGAACAATATTGAAGCATTTGTACTATCTGGATCAAGGTTATATGAATCAGATATAGCTATTTCAGAGTATTTTTCATCATTTTCTACTTCAATTACATTTTCTTCGATTAATCTATATTTATCATATATTTTTTCCTTTGAACTTTTATGTACTGTTGCTGCAATTTTCAATTCACTTTTCTTTGATTCATCCTTTTCCTCCAATTCTATCCATTCTTTATTCATTGCATTTTTCTTTTTTTCTATTTTTTCATTCAATTCAATAATTTTCTTTAACAAGAATATAATAAAGGAGGTTTTACCACATCCTGGATTTCCTCTTAACAAAATTTTAAATGAATATTGTAAATCTGTCTTTTCATCAAACAGCTTTTTCTTCACATACTCTATATAAGGTTCTATATCAGATTCTTTATAATCACTTGTTTTAAGAATAGGAGTAAATAATATATCATCTTCTCTTATACACTCATTCAATATTTCAACTATTAAATTACTACTTTCGTATTTTTCATCTTCGAATAATTTTTCCAACTTAGCAAATAATATATAATATTTTAATTCATTCCATATATCTTTATAAACTTGTCGGATATACACTCTCTTTTCAGGATACTGATATATTTCACAGTCAATACTAATTGTATTATCATAATTTAATATTACTGGTTTTTCAAATATTCGACATAAAGAATTCGTTTCTATTATTAGAATATTATAATAATATAAATATACTTTTACAGGTTGAAGAATAATCTTTTAGACTTCCTTTCACATTTGTTATTGAATTATATGAAGATATTAACTTTTCATAATACTCTTTTTCGGCATATTTAAATAAATTAGATATATAATTATCAATATCATCACGTATTTTAGGTAATACTGACAAAAACACTTTGTTAGTATTTTCATCTAATTTTCTTTGAAGCGCAGAGAATAATACATTTATATTTTCATCATTTATAGGAATTGGTAATTTAGATAATAACTCTTTAATATCATCATCAGTAGCTTCATTAGTGATAGGTAATATTGATAAAAACTTATAAATATCATCTTTAGTAGGAACAGCTAATTTAGATAAAAATTCACTTCTATTAACTTCACTAATAGTGAAAGGTAATCCTAATAGAATCATATTAATAACTTCTTTACCAGCATCATGAGGTAATTCTAATAAAAACTTTTCTATATAATCTCTACTAGAATTAACGAGTAAATCTAATAATAAATCATTTAAACAGTTTCCTTCATTATTAAACATGCCATAATTTGATAATATATTTTTTATGCCATCTTTCTTAGCATCAACAAGTAGTGTTGATATGAACTTATTTTTATCCTCTTCAACAATATTAACAGGTAAATTATCTATAAACCTGTAAATATTATCTTTATTAGCATCTTCAGTTAAATTAGACAACAACATCTCTATACCCTTCTTCTTAGCATCAACAAGTAGTGATGATATTAATTGATTCTCTTGATTACTGGTAATAGGTAAATTATAAAATGTCATTTCAATTTTCTGTTCATCAAATTTAATGTTTAAATCATTGAAAAACTTTTTCATATCCTCTTTAGTAATCTCAACAGGTAAACTAAATAATAAATCATCCAAATAGTCTATATTAACGGTAACAGTTAATCCATTAAATAACATTTCTACATCCTCTTTATCAGCTTCAATAGGTAAAGCTGATATTAATTTATTTCTATCATCTTCACTAATTGTAAATCCCAATTCAAATAACATCTTTTCAATATTCTTTACTTTAATAGTAATTTTCAATCCAAATAATGAACTACATAATTTCTCTTTAGCATCTTCAACAAGAACTGTAAGTAATACTATTTCTTGATTCTGTTTATTAATAGTCAATTCTGATTTTAACTGTTTATAATAATCTTGATTATCAGAAGAAAGTGAGAGATATAACTGATGTTTATCAATAGGATTGTCTAATCCACGTAATATTTCATCTAAGTATTGTTTAGTAGAATCAATAGGTAAAATTGATAATACTAAATCAATGAAATGTTTTGTAGGTAAAGTAAATCCAATAAAGTCTTTCAAATGTTTTACGTAATTACTTTTATCTTTGTTTAGTACCATACTTTCATCTATTTTCCTACATACTTTTTCAATACTATTTACTATCATTTTATTCTCTTTATTCAACTCCAATTTATTACCAGGTTTACTTAAACCATCTATAATACTTTTGTATTGATCTATAGTTTGTTTTAAACTGTCTTCGCTATTCGGTTTTATAATAATATCTTTAAAGTCATTAACCACAATTTTAATATCTTTTTCATTCTTAATTCTCTTTTTAAATGGTTCTTGAATAAGTAAACTTGGATAAACTGTTGGTGTGTATTTTAATGTTGTACTAGCATTATATCTTTTCATTTCAGGAGGGGTGGTAGTTATACTTGTTAAAACACTCAATAATTGTTTTTCAGTTATTTTTAAAAGACTAATTCTAAGTCTTTTGGATTTTATAGACATGATTATATCTTCTGGTATAATTTTCTTTCCATTATCTTTTACAATTACTTTTACTTCAGATTTTATATCCCATTTATAATTCTTCTTCATTTCTTTCATCATTTCTTCTTTAATATCTACTCCATACTGCCCAAAACCTGCATGACCACCTACAAGTGGGTGAGTAACTACATCACGTTCATATGCAACAATTATTATTTTAAATATAGGATTGCACTTGTTTAATTCATTTTCAATATCTTCTAAACTTGTGCTTGTCGATTTTAATTCTTCTTTAATTGACTATAATAATAAAAAAAAATGTAATAAAATATACAGTAATAATTTCTTTATCCATAGCATCTTTCTCTGCATCATCTAACTCATTGTATATTACATCGAAGAAATAGTCATCCAGATTATGAAATAACTGTGAGTTAATTTGATTATTTAGTTTTAATTTTACTAATTCATTTGAATCATCAAGATCAAATATACTTAACAATTGAAGTTGATATTGAAATGAAAGAATATCATTACTATTATAAATTTCATCACTATTATACATTTCATCACTATCATTACTATCATCTTTTTTTATTGTATGAAATGTATGAAGTTGATCTATATATAATTCGAATGTTTGAAGATCATTTTCAGATTTAAACTGTAAATATGATTGGAATATATAATAAATTGTGTATATATTACTCTTCATTGATTGTATTTCGTTACATGTATTTTTTAATTTTTCTAGATTATCTTTAAAAACAGGAATTTGATTATTTAAATTGGTCAATCTATCTAATAAATAATGTATTGTTTCTTTAAACAAATTAATTAAACCTTTCAATTCATCAATTTTTTCACTGTAATGTAATTCATCAAGTAATCCTAGAAGTTGTTTTTTAAATACTTCTGATTGCATTTGTAATTCTATTATTATATTTGATTTATCTGGTTCATTTTGTATATCATTTAATTCTTCAATAAACATTTTATCCACTTCATTTTTCATATTTGATATTGCTTTATTTATCTTTTTTGGCTTTACTGAATCTGGTAATCTATCTACTAGATTTTTAGATATAAGTAATAAAACTTTCAGTTTATATGCTTTAATTGGTATGGAAATATCCTTCTTTTGTTCATTCTTGATGTGTACAGTTGTTCGTTTTACAGATTTCATTTCGTCCATTTCTATTTTTAATTTCTTTATATGTTCGACTAATTCATCTAATTGTTTTGTTAATACTTGTAATCGAATTTTCTCATTTTTGGGGTGCAATTCACATTCTAATTCTTTAAATCTATTCATATCACTATCCATAACTTTCAAGAATTCTTCTTTTCTAACATTACTATATATTTCAATCAGACTATTGTCAATGTCATTCCTACAGCTAATTTCATTGATTAAAAACTATAAAAAATAATAGTAATAGAATATTATATACGTAACTTTCACAGAGGATTCTTTTACGCTTATCCATTTTGAATATTATATCTTCTTTATAATTAATTGGTATATAACCAAGTTCATATATTGAAGATTCTCGATCAAAATCTTTTGGAAGTGGCTTATCTGCAGGAGGATTTAATATGTAGTTTATCATCACATCCTTATGACGATTGTATATCATCTAATCAATTATAATATTACATATATATATACATTCAGAAATACAATTACAGTATCATTTATAGGATGTGTATCTGAAATTGTCATTTGAACAGATGTAACACTGGATTTAGTGATAATACAGCCATCTATTGCTGGGAAATTATGAATTTCACTAAAATCAACATATAATGTATCAACTTCTGTCTTTTCATTATCTTTATCATAATACCTTTCACCATCTTCTGAAAGATATTGAGCAAAGTCTTTCATATTGTCATGATAAGCTAAACCTCCTTGAATATATATTATACTACTTTCATCAATCAACCTATTTCTTATTATAATGTGCATCATTCTTTCAAACTTAAAACCATCTCCTTCCTCCTCAAACAAATTATACAACTTTGTAAACTTTTCTTTACTATTAAAGCATCTTCTTAGAATTTCTCTTTCTATTTCCTTTGATATAAACTTTAATCTTTCTGGAACAAAATCTACTCTATCAGTATCATATATATAAAACCATTCATTGTATGAAGGTGGTATATATGATGGTAAAATATCTTTATCTTCATTAAATATTCTATCATTAATTGGATGTTCGTATTCAATCAACTTATGTTTCCAGTAATTTTTTTCTTCATCTGTGAATGGTAGTATATAGAATTGTACTGGAGCTCTTTTATTACTCATAACTTTGTATTTCTCTGCTTTTGGAGAAGAAACCATAATGACTATCTCACAATTGCTGTAGTCATCTTCTTTAATGGGAATATCATCACTGATTATTATCGTTTTTCTGTTTGTATCAGGTAGAACTATTGTTTCTTGATATTCTACACCATAAGCTTCTCGAAAATAATAAGTAGTTGTATTATTATTATCAGTACAAATTATAAATATATTATATTCCTTCAAATCAGTATCTATGTTTAAACAGTATGCTAGAAAACAGCTGAACGTTGTCTTACCTAATCTATCATTACCATAAACCAAAAAACATTTTTGATATTTTGATCCATGGTTCTTGATAAGACTCTTCATCTCACTGTAAATACGAATGAAGCAATCTCGAACTATAAGGAACGGATCAACATTAAAAAAAAAGGCTTGTTATTGTCATATTTCCCATAATTTGGATTTATTTTCTTTAGGTTATTAAATCCCAATTTATAATCTAAGTTAATTAAACGCATGATTAAAGAAACAAGTAATATTGGAGTAAATTTGTTTCGATTAATACAAATTGAATATAATAACGACCTTAAAACAGTTAATCGATTAGATAAATGTAATTATATTTGGAATGAATAGCCAATCAGATAGCGCCAAGTTTAACCAATCACAGATCTTAAAATAAACCAATCAAATTTCCTAATTTTATTTTTTTGCATTTCGTTTTTCTCATGATATATAATAAAATGAAGGTTAGTTTTATGTCGATTGGCTAACATTTACCTGTTATAATTAGTTTCATGATGTTGAGTGATGTGAAGTGATTTTTATAGGTGTTGTTAATTTTAAACATAGTATTCAAATGAGTTATCTATTATTGAGTTGAATTTATTTGAACTGTTGTAGTTATATTATTTCTTCAAATACTAATATTGTCTTTTGCTAATGAATTGAAATATTTAACAAGTGACAGTGATATAGTAGTTATGAAGTTAGATTTGAGTAGTTTACACAGTATTAGAGTGTTTTGTTTAGCATATGAAGAGAAAGAAGATCCATAGAAAATTATAGAATAGGCAAACATAGCCATTGAAGTATCATGATCAACAATCACACTATTCCATTAATAAATAATATTAGGAGAAAAAATGTAATAATTGATTTACCATTTGAAATATCTATTTACATCATATAATGACACAATTAATTTAAGACATAGTTCGCCGTTCTTTTCACTATCTAATATGTGGAATATCTCCATTGGAGGAATTAACGCTTTATAGTGAAATCAATTTATAGTAAAATCAATGTTTTTAGTTACATTTTGTAAACAATTTATATACAATTTGTAAACAATTTTTACTGATTTATAGTCTATTTTAATAGATTAAACTCTCCAATTTTTAAATCAACTTTATATATATAATTGAATAAACTGTAGAGATGACTACCCTGCCGGAGTAGAACAGCTCACTAAATCTAGAGGTTTACTAAATCTAGAGATGATTAATACAATCTGTGACATTGTGCCAGAGTCCCATTTATACACTATATATAAGTGTCTGGTAGACAAATGGCCAACTATGACAAACGGCACACAACATTATTTTTGAATGGTAATAATTAGTAAAGTATATTTTTTAGTTTTATTCTATATAAAATAACAAAAACAATTTAATCCCAAAAACTTCTATTACTTAAATAATATAAAACATCATTATTACATTCATTTTCATTATTGCAGTATTGGTTATGAAGACATTCTTCAATCTCTATGTTATATTCATTCTTAGCTTCAACACAACCAGTTAATCTTATCATATAATACAGTGACAATATATCTTCATATTTCATTATATTCTCATTAACATTGAACAGTTGCTTCTTTTGATAATAGCTAATTTTGGATGGAAAAACAATATCAACATCAATAACAAGAGGATTATATAAATATGGAGTATTGGGATTTGTAGGAACTATTTATAAGTATAATAAATATATATATACAAATTGGTAATCCTTTATTATATAATGTAATATTATAATTATCTGAGTAAGTTAAATTATCATAATAATCATGATTGTGAGATATATTAATTATTTCATTATTAAAATGAGAAATACTTTTATTATATCCTATTATGTTATCAACTATACTGATTGAAAGATTATAATGTAATGTCTATATATATATATATAATATTAACATATACTCCATTAACAATTGAATAATCATTTTCATTTTCTTCTATCACATACACTATCACGATTGATCCTATTCTATTGTTAATCATATCTTCATTTCCTTCATTCTCTAGTTTCATTTCTTCAGGAATATAACCACGAGGTAATGTTATATTATATGTAAATAACTCAGAATTTACCTAATAATTAGATAATAATAATAATAATAATACTTTTGTACCATGACAATATGGACAAGGACTTTTAATTATTCTTCCACTTCCTCCACACAAACTATAAATAATAAAAACATATATATATATATATACTTGCATGTATAATTAAACGAAGAAACAAAATCTTTGTTCTTATTATCAATATATTGTCTATTTCCTTTGCCTAAACACAATGGACAAATTTCTATATCATTTATTGACAAAGCACCAAATCCATCACATTTTTTACATTTTCTATTTCTATATACACTCAATTCAAATGTTAATCCATTATAGATATCTGATATTGAAATGTGTTTTGTATAAATTATATCTAAATTTATCTGTTTTGGTGTTGGTTTGTAATGATATGTGAAATAACCATTTTTGAAAATACTTATATAGTTATTCTCATGATCATTGTATGTTTTTTCTGTGGATATTACATCTTTATCATCAGTTTGTCCTGATAAATCATATTGTCTTCGTTTATCTTCGTTGGAGAGTATTTCATAAGCATGAACTATATCTAAAAACATTTCTTCCATTTCTTTGGTGGAATTTTCTCGAATTTTATCTGGATGAAATTCTAAAGCTAACTATTATAGTGAAAATGAAAATATACTTTGTGATATGCTTTTTTTATTTCTCTAGAAGTTGCATTAACTTTTACATGTAGAATCTATTCAATATACTGAATAGAATACAATACCTCATAAAGTGTTCTACAATACAACTCAATAAATAGTGAAAACAGCACAATTACACAACATAACATTGAATTATTCATTTTTAAAACTTATTATATTTATATATCAACAGAAATTTAATTGAATTAATATTTATTTTGAAAAATAATTCAAACCTGTTTGATACACAATGTTTTCATCATTTTTTCATCAAATACTGTGTATATTGCGAAAATAACTAAACAATATGAATTGAAATGATCATAACTACACAATAATATATAAATTAATAAATAATAAAACACATCTATTCTAAATCTTTTGGTTTTTCTAATAATTCTTCATTTACATCACATTTCTGTTTATTTAGAGATGAATTAGCTCTTTTCTTTGCTTGATTTCTCATTGCTTCAAAAGGTGTAATATTCTGTATTGGTTTAGACATCTCTTCCTGTCTTTCATGAATATACTTTGCAGATTGTTCTGCTGCATATTCTTTCTTTAACTTGTTTAAATGTGCTCTCTTCCATTCGTATTTAATCATATAACCAGCTCCAACAGTACCTATACTAAAAGCTATAAATGATCCTACTATTCTTCCTACTGTCCAAGGTCCTTTAAAAACAGACATTGAAATATTTGATTGTCAAGCTAAAACTTGAGTCTTTTGGTTGATTATTTCGATGAATATTTCAGTTAAAACATCTGGTTTAGTATTTATTATTTTAATTTATGCGTAATAGAATCCTGATGCCAAGGAATTTACGCCAAAGTCTACGAAACCAACAATCCCGCTTGTATATACCTTTGTTCCAGCTGCCGATGTACCACCTCCATTACCAGCAGCAAAGAAGAAGAAAAATGAATCGAAAAACAAGAATAGAGGAGATAAAGTATAAACATCGTTGTTGTGATAATAAAAATAGATATACAAAATATTAGTATCTCACATAAAGCAAGAAGATGTAGAAAAATTTATAGAATTTGTTAACTGTACATGTGGTAAAGTTCAATTCTCTGATTTTAGTCCCAAATATGTTCAAGCAGATATACCTTATGGTTTTTTAGTATTAGCTGATAAGGCTGGTTATACAGCTGCAATTAAATTAGACAAAACAAAATTCAATGATGAAGAAATACGAGTTATTAATCTTGCAACAACTGGAGCAATATCATTTTCTTAATTTTTATTTTAGTTTATATTTAATTCAATAATTTTAAACAGTATTAGTATTAAAAAATTTACCATTTGAATATACTGTTGATGAGTTTAAAGAATTCATCAAAACTCAGACTGTTCAACCGTTATGCTTTAATTTTAATGTCAATAAAGATTTTACATTCAACGGGATAATATTTATACAGTATCTCACAATTCATGATGCAAGCCAAGCTTTTAACAACTTTTATTTGTTAAAAATCGATAATAGACCAATCAAAATTGAGTTTAAAAAGAAAGAAGAAAAGAAGATAATTACAGGATGGATATTCTTAGATTCGAAGTGTCAAGTTATATATAATCGATTGCATGAGTATTATACCAAAGTGAGAGACTTTTTATCAGGTATGACATCTACTAATCCAGGTAGTTTAACGTTTAATGGAAATTGTACCAAGTATATATATATAACCATTTTTTCATTTACTCTTCTTATTTTAATATTTATATATATTAATAGAATTGAAAAGGAGTGTGTAAGAATGATTGGTCATAGAATGGATTTGCAAGTTTCTTCTGAATCAGTCTTAGGAGAAAAGAAGCTAATAGTTTCAATGATATATAATAGAGGAAGAAGTCAAAGTATGGCGTCAAATATATCATCAACAACATCAACAACAACAGTAAATAACAATACATTATATTCAAATAATAATAATAATAATAATAATAATAATAATAGCAAGGCAAAGCGATTTGATAAAATTAGACATGAATCAATTGAAAGATATCCAATTCCATCCACTACTTCAACTGCTACTTATCAATCCAACCTTAATTCAGAGTATATATAGATTTGATATATATTTTATTGAATAGTATTAAGAATATTAATGTTATTATTGCTAAAGGACCTGATGGAACAAATGGATTTAAACTGAAAAGAAGAAATAGTTTACCAGATAATTAACTTGAAATAATCATAGATTATTCTATTCACCGTTTGTTGGTTTTAATCAACATATATATAATAAAAAACATATTGCATATATTATTATTATTATATAAATTAAGGACAACCTAAAGAAATACTGTTATTTTCAAAATTTTCACACTATTATTGTTGTTTTGAAATATCTTCATTAGCAACATCATCAGTTTGTCCAGGAATAGTAAAACTCTGTTTAGAAGCATTACTTTTCATGGATTTAGTTTGTGACAATGGTTTTGATGGTGGAGGAGTCATACGTGGAGGTAAATCTGGATTGACATGACTTGGACTAGCCGTCTCATCTCTTAATTTATCATCATTTCTAGTGACATTAGTTGCAGATTCACTACTCATTAATTTAACACTGACATTTTTACTATTAGTTGCATTATTCAAATCATCGTCACGTTCATGAGGTGTTTTTATTGCTGAACTGGTTCTACGTGCTCTGGAACTAGCTCTACGGGATCTTGCACTTGATCTTCGACTTCCTTTCTGTGAATTGGCTTGTGTTAATAATACTGATTGAGAATAACGTTGTTTTTCTTCTCTTGACATTTTCACTGCCCATTTTAGATAATCATCTGAGAAGGTCTTCAATGATGTGTACCAATCGTCTGCTTCTGCTGGAGATTTAGCTCTGAATAAAATTCTAGACATACAAAAAACAACCTATTCGATAAACATCAAGTAAAGTGAATACTTCGAAATCTGTTGTTCCTTCTCTGTTTAATTCGTTCACTACTTCAAGAGAAATGTTGACTATACGGATAGATTAGAAATGTAGTATTATACCAACTTGTTCTTTTGTCTTTTGATTAGTAACTGTTAAATGATTTGTCTTAGAATCTATTGTTACATCATATGGCTTCCACGACCAGAAAAATACTCCTTTGCAATTAATTAAGTGATTCATTAAACAATAGAATAAAAAAGATATTCTTCATAAATTTTTAGTTGGCCTGACTTTGGTACTACCACAGGCTTATTCGCAGCGGTTGTCATGTATTAGAACAAATGAAAAAACTTAAAGAAATACGAAACGATAATGTGATTTGGCTTGAAGGTTTGTTCGTTTCGAATGTTTTGAATTTTCATCAGTTATATAACCCAACACACACTTTCTATATCATTTTTGAAAATATTTGAAACATTATCTATTACATAGAAATTATAAAAACTATTATTTAAGGAGCTAAATCTTTAATTTGGTTCAACATCTCTTCAACTTGTGGATCTGAAAAACGGTTTAGTGTCTTGATTATTTTCTTTGCTTCATCTGCAGTATCAAAATTGAAATTCATTAACGCTGATATTTCGTAGGAATGTAAACTCTCTCCATCATAGTTTATTGATTGAAGTTGACTAATAAAATAAATTCATAACATCATTTTAAATACTTTCTGATATTATCAATTACTTCTTTTTTATCTGATAATTGGCCAAATTCTTTGACATATTGATAGGTATTTAAAAAATCTCTATTTTTATATAAGAAAATGAATCATTATAGAAATACCTTGATGGAGCAATTTGAGTATCTTTCATATTATCTAATGCAGTTCCTAATAAAAATGCTACTTCAGGATTTGATAAAAACTTCACATCTTTGAAATCTAGTTGAAATGATTAAATAAAGAGTTATACCTTCTCCAAATTCTAATGTATCTACATTTACTAGTATTTCCTATAAATAACATAATTGAATATACAGAACTCATTTATATTGGAAGAAAAAAAACAAAAAAGAAAAAATGAAATTTTGCTTGAAAGTTCAAACATAAAAAATGAGTAAATTTGAAGATTTTGAAGAGTGTGTGAAATATGTAAAATCAAAAATTGGTGATTTAAAGCCTGAAATTGGTATAGTTGCAGGTAGTGGATTGAAAGACTTAGGCAAACTTGTTGAAAATCCAATTACTATTCCTTATCATGATATTCCAAATTTTTTAGAGAGTGGCGCTCCTGGTCATGGTCACGATTTACTGATAGGTAAATTGAGTGGTTGTGTTGTGATGATTATGACAGGTCGTTTTCATAGTTATGAAGGTTATGAAATTAGTAAGACTACCTGTGGAATTCGTTTAATGCAATTATTAGGTGTGAAATTATTAATTACAACTAATGCTGCTGGAGGTATAAATAGTAAATATAGAGTTGGTGATATAATGGTATTTGAAGATCATATTAATATGTTAGGATTTGGTGGCAAAAATCCATTGGTAGGTAAAAATGACGAAAGATTAGGTTGTAGATTTCCATCATTAACAAATGTATATGATAATGCAAATACTGAATTAATATTCGATATATGTCGTGAATTGAAGTATGACAATTTGATTCACAAAGGAGTATATTGTTGCTTGAGTGGTCCAAGTTTTGAAACTCGAGCTGAATGTGAAATGCTACGTCGTTTAGGAGTTGATGCAGTAGGAATGTCAACTGTACCAGAGATAGTTGTTGCAGTTCATGGAGGGATGAAAGTGATTGCTTTATCTTTAATTACTAATGAATCTGTTTTACCTGGTCAATCTAAACCACCTCCAAATGAACAAGAAGTTAATATCTTTTTTTTTTTTTGCTGTTAATTTGTTTATATTAACTTTATATTTTCACTCGATATAGGTATATTAAGAGCTGAACAGATGCAAGAGATTATAAGATCACTTGTAAAGAGAATACATGAAAATGATTATGCATCTCATGTTCCTGTCTCTTATATATCAAAAATACATCCAGCTTTTGCATCTGTGTGTATATTGGGTTGTTGTTATGCTGTTTATAAAGTACTTAAGAAATAAATACGACTTACTATGTTTAATGACATGTTATTTTTGTTATTGGAATGTGTTTATTGTAGAGTATTATAGTAAAATGAATTAAAAAAAAATAAAATTATGCGTTTTATTGCTATATGATTTGCTTGTTTCATTGAATTAATTTTGTTCATATCTCATCTGTTAGTCAAACTGATGTAATTATTTTTGCAGGAGCAAAAGAAATAAATGAAATAACAAGTGTAGTTGAAGTAAAAGAAGAAGATTTAGATAATGGATTTAATTATTATGTTTTTGATGAATATAAAAAGATAAAAAACATATATTTCATTAAAGGGGTTATAATCAAAGTTGATATTTCATTAACACCCATAAAGGACGTTTTTCATGATCTGGCTTTTATTACAGCTTTGAAAAGTCACAAAAATCAATTATATCGTCTAAATATTATAAATAATAAACCTTCTATAGAATCAAGATTTAATTCACTTACTTTATCAATTTCAGTCTCATACTAATAATAAAATAATATAGTAATTACCAAGTAATCATTCTTGTTTGAAATAGATTGTTTATATCGTTTGGTGTCTGATATAGCGTTAGGAAGCTCTAAAAATGAATAAAAGAAAATTAGACTTAACAAAATTTTCACAAACCCATTTCAAAAATCAATTTTATTGGATAAAAAGTTAATTAAATTATATTCGTTTCATTTTAAGAGATTTGTTTTGCTTAAAATCTCTGCTTGAGAGTATAATATACTCAATATTACCTTCTAATACTCAAGTATTTTTGTATAGTTATGTATTATAGATAATCGATAGAATTTATAAAAGCAGAAGAGAAATAGATCTGGTTATACAGGATGAAGATGAATATAAAATGTTTAAGGTGTTAAATATTAATGAAATAAATGAAAATAAGTTATTAGAATTCTATAAAATAAATTCTTTTTTGTCAGAATGTTGTCTGTCATTCCTATATTCTTTTAGAATGTTTCAACTGAATTATCATAGTGAATATATGATATTAATAAGAGATTATTATTTTCGAGATTTAGAAGAGATGATAAAACATAACTCTCTTTCAAACAGTGATATTTGTGATGTGATATATAGAATATGTGATGTAGTGATGATATTGATTGAAAATAATATAGTGATAAGTAATTTGAAGAGTTCAAATATTATATATGAAGAAAATAATGAAAAATATGATAATATAAAAATATGTGATTTACATTTGAACAAATTGAGAAAAGAAAAAGATTTAAGAATATATGATATATGTTTTATGAATATTCGAGAGTTGATATGTGTTGAGAGTGATATGAATGACAATAGTGTTTGGAGTGTTGGTTGTATATTATATGAATTATTAACAAAAGAATTACCATTTTATGTGAATGGATTAAAAGAAGATACAATAAGAAAAATATTGAAATGTGAATATGATAAAAAGTTGATAAAAGATGATGTGATGAGAGAAATGGTAAATAAAATACTAAAAATAAATATTGAAAAGCAAATAAGTATAAAAGAACTGAGAAAAGAAATTACAAAAATGAGTGAAATATTCAGATATTCAGATAATAATTTAATGTTGTTATGTAATGAAAGAAAAGAAATGTTATATAATTATGATAATTTAATTACTCTTCTTCCAATACCATATCCATCAAATTATTATCTTGAGAGTGAAAAATGGGTAAATATTCGAGATGGATTAATAGAATCGTATAATAAAAAGGCAAATGAAAGAATACTCTCCATATTATTAATGATGAAATTATACAAAGAAGAGACATCAATTAAAGATAGATTGAAATTAAAAATACTTCACAAATGTAAAGAAGGAGAAAATTGTTATTTAAATGAAATGATATTTAATATCGAAACTTATATAAATAATAAAGAAGTAGTAGTAGTTGATAGAAGATGTATTTGTCTATGTAAAGAAGGAATAGAATATTTCTTCAAAATATTGAAATTAATCAATCCAGCTGCACTGGTATTTGATATTTTCACTTTTCATATTCCTGAGAAGTTACAATCTTTATTTGGATTATCATTTTCCCACTTATCTAATCTTCAGGAATTATATATCTGTAAACATAATCTTACATCAGTTTTTATTGAATCATTTGTAAAATCAATACCATTGATGAAATTAAAGCATGTATGTCTACAAGGTATTCTATTAGCTATAATTTAATTAGATAATCCAATTGGCCCTGAAGGCTTGAAATTGTTATTTCCATATTTATATTTATTGATCGACAACAATAATGAATTAAATCTTAAAGGAATGAATTTGAATGATGAATTAATGGTATTATTGTCATTTGAATTAGAAAAATATCCAAATGTTTCTGATATATATCTAGGCGAAAATCCAAATATTACTCTAAGAAAAATAATATTATCCCAATTTATAAATAAAAGAGTTTATTTTGATAAGGAATGTAGTGGAAGATACCTGGATATCTGCAATTTTAATGACAATCCTTATTTATCATACTTATTAAGCAGAAGTAATATTATAGATAAAGCATGGAAAAGATTTTTAAGTTTTAACTGATAATGACATGATCATTGTTGCTCCATCCCCAGCAATTCAAAAGAAATTGAAAATTGAAAAATATATTCGTTTCTTTCATATTTTTTCTGTTATTTGTGTTTCTCATTAAGTGTTAAACAGTTATTTAAGATATTACACCCAAAAAATAGTTTGAAGCATATTAGTAATGTTGCGCCAAGAAAAAATTGACAAAGGATTCTCTTTTGTATTACTCGTTGTAATTTGTAGAATAAAATTGATCCATGTTTAGAATCTACAGTAGTTCGTGTGTTGATGAAAAAGAATAATATAGAAACTTATTTATGTGAAA
Source organism: Proteromonas lacertae (assembly GCA_002245135.1). Classification (NCBI taxonomy): domain Eukaryota; class Bigyra; order Opalinata; family Proteromonadidae; genus Proteromonas; species Proteromonas lacertae. Next base: position 19,833 of record NGBS01001178.1, read on the forward strand.
ACAACGAAAGAAGAGGTCAAAAGGTATTAAAACTCATAGATACTAGTCAATTATGTGAAAAGAACATTAAAAAATACGTATTTTTAAATTTTATGTATTAGTTAAGTGAAATTAAGAATTTTGGTTCAAACCATTCAAATTTAATGGATATGAGAGCAATATATTTGGAAGGTAAGAAACTATTGGTTATATCATCAACATATAAGAAAGGAGGAACACTAAATGAAATTAGCAATGTATTAGACTATTTTGATGAAAATAACCGATTTAAGTTTCTATTAGAAATATGTAATGGAGTAGAACATATTCATAAACAAGGATTATGCCATACAAATATAAAACCATCCAATATAATTATTTCCAACCACAATCATTATATTTTAACTGACACTTTTTTAAATATATTGTTATTCAAAGAGAATAATATAAACATGAACTTTAATAACTTTGAATATTCTAGTCCTGAGTTATTAAAAGGTAGTGAATATACTACAAGTTGTGATATGTGGAGTATTGGCTGTATATTTTATTACATTTACAATGGTCATAATCCATTTCAAAATGATATGAATAAAAGTAGAATAGAGATATTTCTAGCAATTAATCAATGTAAGTTTGATTATGGTTTGATTGAGTATCATGATGAGTTGTTTGGAATATGCAATAGGTTACTATGTGCTGATCCAAGTGAAAGATTTACAATTCAAGAATTGAAATTTAAAATTGAAAGTATTTTTATTAATATTATTATATATATATAGATATTAATACAATGAGTTTTATTCCTCCTTTATTAAGTGCTACAAATAGTGGAAATAGTACTTTGGTGCTTCCATGTGAAACAAATAGTCCAAATGATGAAAAATGTATATAGAATATTTCTAACATATATTTATATTATTTTTAGATGAAAAAATAGATAATAAGATTATCTATTGTTTAAATCATGAAATAGATGAACTAAATATGTGTAATCAATTAATTGGTGATATTGGCATGCAGTATTTATGTGAAAATGTAAAGTATATCAAAACATTAAAGAAATTGAATTTGGAGAATAACAGACTTACAAATTATAGCGTTGAGATGATGTTATATCATCTAGATGATATGAAATTAGTAGAAGAAATATGTTTATTGAAGAATAATATTACAATTGAAGGGTATGAACAGTTATTCAAGTCATTAAATGACAATTTCAAACATAATGTGGATGTCTATTGTGATAAAAGCTTATTTAATGAAAAATATGTAAAACTATATAGTGATTTATATAGGAATGTTGTTATACATTTTTAAATGAATGTTTTTTTATCTTTTTTTATTTTGGGTGGGATTTGAAAATTATCAAACACCACAAATTCAAAATTATTTAAAAATGTCATTTTCTTGTCTTCCAGATGATATTAGTGATGATGTAAATAAGTTCTATGGTTCAATAGACGTATTAGAAAAAAATGTTCAGGTTTTATGCGATATTAGTGATAGTGACTTATTATCACTTTCATCTTTAGAAAGAGCTAGAGCATATTCATTATTATGTTATACTGTAAATTCACTTTATTATAGTATTGTTTCTATTTTATATATCTATTTCAAAACATTTAGTTTATCTACATACTAAAGGAGATTCAGGAGATAATAATCCAGTTTTGAAAGATATAGTATTAAATAATGAAATTTATATAATACATAGAAAAGAGTAAGTGGTTATATTAATAAAATCAAAGAATTAGAAAATCCTAAACGTATAATTAAATATTATATTGGAATATACGTATAGATATTGAAAAACCAACTGTTAGAGTTAATAAAGAAGCTTCCAAAAGAGTAGTTAAACATGGAATTGGAAAGAAGTCGTAATTATTCATAATTTGTTGTTGCTATTGTTGTAATCTTATTGTAGTTAAACAAAATATCAAAAATATAACACTAAAGAGAAAAATAACGATATATATTTGAATGAGGAAAAAAAATAAATGAAATTTAGTTATTTACATTGAATTTATATGCACATTTAGGACATTCATAGAAAACTGTTGAACCTTCATCAGCACTACGTAATTGCATAGTATAAAAAGTCAATTGAGGGTGATGACACTGTGGACACTCTTCATCTACTATTGCTTTATCATTACCTACATCTTCTTTTTCATCTGTGATGTGTGCTTTCAACCATTTCTAATAAAAATAGTAATGAGGTTAATACTGGAATAGGTTTTGGTCTACTTCTAGTATGAATTGCTTTCAATTCAAGGTCTTGGTAGCTACATTTGAATTTACAGTAAGGGCAAGTCATTGATAATGTAATGGGTAAATCAAGAAATGTTCCACAAATTGGGCAAAACAAAACATCTGTCTCACCCATTAATGCCCCAGATATAGAATCAGATAATGTAGCCATTCAAAATTGATAAAATGAAATAATGGGTGTTCGAAAACAATATCAATTTTTACGAAAAAATACCAGTTTTACTAAAAAATATGAAATTGTCTAAGAAAGTGCCTGATGAAGGGTATATGCAAATTAGTATTTATTTAATTGTAGAATTATTGATTTGATGGTGAAAAATAAGTTGAGTGACATAATCTTAAAATTTTCAGATGAAACAACCATAAAATCAGTAAAATTCTTCCCATCTTATGCTAATTATACTATTGAAAAATTGTATTCAGAAGCAAAGCCAGATGAGCCATATGAACTTCCAGAAATTATACCTGTGGATGGATACAAGATGTTAATGAAATACTATGGTTATGGATTAGTAGATATAGATGAAAATAATTCAGTGGATTTTTTATTTACCTCTTTATGTGTTGGAGATATGTATTTATTTGATATTATAATGACATACGTTATAAATCATATAACACCAACTGTATGTAGAACATTCCTCGAATTACTACCAAAATTTGATCAAGAATTGGTTGTAGATTTGAATAATAACATAAATAACTATTTAATTGAAAATGGTTATGAAATATTGAGTCAATGTATAATATTATAGTATTTTTATAAATAGCTAACATATTATCAAGTTCAATTGATATGATTGAGATAATAATTTCTAGTGAAAAACTGATAGTTCCAAATGAAAGTTTTATAATGAATAATATTCTGTTATTCTATCAACATTTCGATATGTTGTTTAAATCAATTGAAGAAAAGAAAGATTTAAAAGAAGTGATAAGATGTTTATTATATCATATTCAATATAAGGCAATTACCAATAATAACATTAAATATTTAATAGGTGATGAGATATTAAACAATGATGAAGTTGTGAAAGTATATCAATGTATTAGTGGTTATACAGATAATGAAAATCCATTTATTAAACATAATAGATATTATTATCGTATATATATATATATATACATGTTTTTATTGTATATAGAATTTACAGGTAATAAAGAATTTGATAAAATGATTACCAAATATTTACTGAATTATAATGAAAATATGATCATATCAGAAGAAGATAACAGAATATTGAAAGATATTAATAAAGGATGATTATTTAGCACCACCTGTTTTAATAAATAAAAATAATGATGTGAAATTGATAATAATATATTTAAATATAATGAAGTGTAGTGAAAAGAGTGATAAATTGATTAGAAAATGTAATGTTAAAGATAAGGAAGAATTATTAAACAGATTATTAGAATGTAGTAATGATGATTTACACAAATCAAATATAAATAAAATATTACCATACCTGTTAGCTGAAGGAAAAGATATAAAATTATTAGATGAGTTCTTTGGACATCAACAATTGTATGATTATCTAACAAAATCAAATGATTATTTGGTTAATGTAATTATTGATTATTTAAGTACTATTGATTTGAAGGATAGTGATTATATTGAATTACAAAATACTACGGGAAAGTCTGAATATATTGATGCGATTAAAAGTAATAAGATGAATAGAGAAAAAATGGCACAATTGGAAAAAAGAGTATTAGGAGAAGAAGAAATTGTACAGAAACAACAATCAACTATTCCACCAACACAAGTAGAAAAACAGAGTAGAAAAGAAGAAGAAAAACAACAACAACAACAACAACAACAAACAACAACAACAACAAAACAACAACAACAACAACAACAACAAAACAACAACAACAACAACAACAACAACAACAACAACAACAACAACAACAACAGGATAGAGAAAAAATGAAACAACCAGAACAACCATCATCTACTTCATCAACAACAGTTAAATCAAAATCTCCTGATAAAGTTTATATTAATTGTCATCATAATACTCTTATATATGAGAATATAAACTATAAACCTCCTAAAGATGCAATAATTACAATTGAACCAAGTATATATATATATATAAATCTAGATTTACCCTATCATATTCGATTTAATAAAGACAAAGGAGTAATAGAAGGATATGTACATGATGATGTGAGAAATGGAGAATATGAAATGAAAATAACTTATATGGGATGTAAAATAAAAGAAATAACAATTGTTTTTAATATAGTTTTATCTCCCGTTTTAACATTTCGAAATGTCCACTTACAACCGCAACAACCGCAGATAGAACCACAAATTCAGCAGCAACAACAACAACAACAACAACAACAATCTATATTCTCTACAACACCTCCATTATCATCAATTCCATCAACAACATCTACTGTAACTCCAACCGTAACACCAAATAATTCACAACAACCAATACCTAAATTAGTATCATCTAATATGATATATATTGATTGCGAGAAAAATAAAGATATAAGACAGGATATATTTTATATACCTCCTGATGGTGCAGTTATCACAATAGAACCTGGTATATAATACTTTATATTCTATTTATTAATATATATTTCTAGAATTACCCCATAATTTAAAGTATGAAAGAGAGAATGGATTGATAACAGGAATTATGACTAGTAATATAATAAATGGTTTATATGAAATAAAAGTAAATTATATGGGTAACTTAGTTAAAGAAATAGCTATTATTATAAATGCTGTTACAGTATATACAACATCAATCTATGAATATTTACATCTGGATAAAAACTATACTAATAATAACAACCAACAGAATTCTACATATCAATCTGATCGAAGTAAAAGGATTTTAAATTTAATTGTATCAAATGAAATTAAGATAAATGGATATGTAGGTGATATATTAGATGTTGATACTTCTTATATTCCAACAACAACGTATAGAACATCAATTGATCCACGTATTTTATAATTATATATGTTTGTTTTGTCATAGCATTACCTTCTGGAATATTCTATAACTCTAAAAAAGGAATAATTTATGGTTCAGCAAAACAACCAATTAATGACCAGAAATTTATAATTACTATAAATGATGGAAAATATAATCTCATAAGGAAAATTATTCCATTAAATATTAACATTCTACAAAGAAATGTACCTCAACAACAACCTCCACCTCCTTCTGTTAATCAACCTAATGATATGAATAAAATAGTCATTAATGGAACTATGAAAGAATATTTACATTATACACTTCCATTTCCATTTGATCCAGATGATAAATATAATTATACATTTAACCCTTTATTGCCTTATAAACTCTATTGTCATAACAATGTAATATATGGCTATCCTGAAATACCATGTGATAATAAAGAAATTAAACTGATCATAAGTAATCCAGCAAGTAATTCAATTGTTAGAATAGTTCATTTAATATTTAATATAGCTGATATAAGAAAAGCAGAAAAAATAGGTGATATACTTTCTCAAAATAACAAAAGAAAAGCTGATGATGATTTATCATCATATAGCAATAAAAAAAGAAGATTAACAACGAATATGAGTAAATTGAATAAACATATAAATAATTCTAATTCTAAAGAGAAACAACAATACTCAATAAGTATGCAACAGAAACAGCAACAATATGGATTTAGTTATGTACAATATCGCAATATGTTTGATAAAAACAATTATATAACACCACCACCACTTCCTACTATACCTAAGAAATGTATAAATGATGATTTGTTATATAAAATATAGTTAAACCCTTTATTAAGGATCAAGACCTTGTTAATATGAAATGGGATAAATTGAGAATAAAGAGTTGGAGATCGAAGGTATTTAATTACAGATACAGATATCTCGAACCATATGAAGAAGAAAAGATGGGCGATTTTTCTAAAGAAGAGGATGAAATTTGTGAAAGAGCATATGAAAAGTATGACTATTTGGAAGGAGAAGAATTAGTATAAATTTACTCAATTATGTTTATATATAGTGGAGTAAAGTTGCATTACATTTGATTGGACGAACAGGAATGCGATGTCGTTATCATATGGAGAAAAAACATGGGAAATTATCACCAACATGAAATTACAATAATTAAAAAATAAAAATCTCATTTTATTGATATAAAAGATGATATAGACATACATACACACATATATTTTGTAGTTTATTGAATTTTCTGTGTTTGTTTAATATTTTCAAATTTCTGATACAATCTGTGACTGAGAGTTGTTAGTGAAGATATATCAAATGTTGATATTGGAATAACCTCTTCATTCTTTTTAATCTTTTTCATAAATATATCCAAGTTTTTCTTCGATTCTTTCACATCCATTTTATTTCCAATAATAATATATGGTTTTTCAACCATTGCATTATTATAAGCTTTTAATTCTTTCTATTTAAATAATAACATACAAATAAAAAAGTACTTTTAAATCATCAAAATCATCGATTGGTTGTCTTCCATCACCTCCACTCATATCTATAACATATAATAAAAACTTTGTCCTTTCAATATGTCTAATAAACTCAATTCCTAATCCATTTGTATTGTCACTACTACCGCTCATTATTCCTGGAATATCAGCCATTGTGATTGTTATATTATTTTGATATTGAATATTTCCTATAGTTGGTATGAGTGTAGTAAATGGGTAATTCTTTATTATTGGTTTACTGGTTGTCATTGCACTGAGTAAACTTGATTTTCCTGCATTTGGATAACCGACTAATCCTATATCTGCGATTGTTTTTAATTCTAGAAAATATTCAAAATTTTCTCCTCTTTTACCCATTATATCTTCGAGTTTTCTTATTGCATTTCGATGTTTCAATTGTTTTAAATTGTAATTTCCTTTACCTCCTTCTCCTCCATGTGCTAGACAGTATTTGTTATTTTCTTGTATTAGATCGGTTATGAAAACATATTCTTTTTTCATTGGACTAATAAAATAGAAAATTGTAATTATTAAATATATATTATACTCAAATCTTTTTACAGATGTTCCAATTGGGACATTTATTGTAACTGATTTACCATCTGCTCCATGACAACATTCACCCATACCACCTGTTCCATCTTCACCTTTAACGTGAATCATTTTAATTCTCAAATCTCTTAAGTCTATTATTTCAGATTAAATAAGCAATATTATACTCTTTTTACATTGAATATATACATCACCACCTTTTCCACCATTGCCTCCTGTTGGTATTTGTTTTACTGAATCTAACTTGTGAAAAGCGTTAGATCCTCTACCACCAGTTCCACCATGCACATATATTTTAATACGATCTACTACTCCCACTCTACCTTTACCTGGAATGTAAATGCTTCGTTTTAAATTCTGGTTCAAAAAATTATGTCTAATACTTCTTGTTAACTGTATAGAATTTATTAATATTAATATAAAATACCATATTGTAATGTACAATGATAAAAATACAATTCTAAGCAGTATGGTGCAGCCAAAATTTTGGGTGAAAATTCTTATAAAATCTTTTTAAATTTTGATTTTTCTCAATGAGTTTGTATCATTTAATATTAGTTATAACATTTGGTATCCTTACAGATGAATTTATATTGGATTTTCATACATTTTTTTATTTTGTTGTTGAGTTTAACTCATCCATCATATTTTTCATCAAAGGTTTATGCTATGCTATAACTTACCTCACAATAGCCTATTTTGTGTTTGAATTTTTCGTCAATATGCAAACAGAAGCTGAAGTGCGAAAGAACAGAAGAAGAGCCGAACAAATAGAACCACAAGTCGATTACAATTTAGTAAAGTATATTTATAGTATAATAATCCAAAAATAGGCAAAAGCTCGATTCTGTTTGTGATACTCGATCTGCAAAGGAACAAATCATCGCCAATCTCAACTTACCTCCAGAAGTAGCAGAATCTATAGAAAATATAATAAAACTAATTCAAAGAGATTTTGTATTTAGTTGGTATCCAGAGCTGATTGGTGAAGACAATGCATTTCCATTAGCAGTACGTCAGGTGCTAAGTTTAGCCTTAGGATTAATAGTGCAAAAGATAATGAGCACCAACTTATTTCTATTCTTTTTTCGAGATTCAACTGAATTATTATTGAATGAATTAGAATTATATTCGAATATGAGAATAGAAGCAATGGAAAAGCATCCAGAATTATTCAAAGACATTAATAAATCCGATCCAGATACAAATTATAAATATTTAAATGATATTGAAGCAGAATTCCCTAAAGAAATATTAGAAAATCGAGTAAAAGTGATACTAGAGGAATATAAATATAGAAATCAGCTACATCCTGGTGTTCAAGATCCAGAGACTCAATCAGGTTATTTTCATAAAGTAGGAGATGAATTACTCAAGAAATTGGTAAATGAAAATGATTTAAAGTGTTTAGGCTTTAGAATGATGGTTAGAGAAATATTATCTAATACAGTTTTAAAGAAATCAATTATTAGTTGTGATTCGAATTTATTTAATGAAATTTTATTTGATTTTTTAAGGGAAAAGAGTAAAAGTGAAGAAGCTTTGGAGAATAATGATGAATTTGATGAAGATGATGATAGTTTACCATTGATGAGTGATATTCCATTAGTATATTATTTATTTATTTATTTATTTATATAGTCTGATATTGCTTATCAATATGTAATCAATACAGACCGTGAAAATGCGGAATCTATTCTGAATAATGAAAAGGATGAATCGTTTTTATTAAGACATACAGTAGCTGATAGTAAGTTATTGATATTGTCTTATAAATATGAAGGTGTTATTTATCATGTTTCAATATATAAGAATGAAGATGATTTATTCTGTACAGGTATATATATATATATTATTATTTGTTGGAATAGATACAAAAGGTCCATGTAATACTTTAACTCAATTAGTTCAGCAATATAGTCATGTATTAAAATATGGAATTACTCAAAGAAGATCAAATATGTTATATGCTGAAAAGATGCCTTGGGCTTTGTCCAACAGGAAGAATTCCTCTACTGTATCTACTAATGATCCACTACTCAATGTCATATCTCCTCAAACTCCTACTCAAGCCCAAGAACAAACTCAGATTACTCCACCAAATGTAAAAGTAATAGATACAACAACAGAATTGAATAATAGTGAAATATCAAATGATAATAATAATGGTGATCCTTTAACTCCAATTGAGAATAGAACAAACCTAAAGCTTGATCAAACAGATGATATGAATCAGAATAACGTTAATGCTAGAAGAGTATTTATTTATTTATTTATTTTTATATTTAATTATTAGGGATCTTCAACTCTAACAGCAACAACAGGAACAACAAGTGTAACATCTGATGGAGAAAGCAGTACAGACAGTGATTCAGAGGATGAATTAACTGAAGAATTATATAGTAAAGAACAATTGTATAATACAATGACTGGATATATAGAAACAATAACATCAAAGTTCATGGCAAATCCAGAGATAAAGTATTCAGAGAATGATGAAATAATGAACAAATTAATAACAATAATTGAATTAATATTAGATCATCATATAAGGTCACAATATAAAACTTATTGGAATTTTGTATCAAACAAAATACAAGGTATATATATATATATATATTCTATTAGATTTGAAGAGTTATGATGGTATAAATAAATACTTCAAAGCAAAAGCTTGGTTATATAATTCAATAAATACAAAAACATTTACAACACGTTTGGAAGAACTATGTAATGACAATATTTTAGTATCAAAGTATTATCATTTTAATTCATTTTTAAGAGATAAAACAATGGTATTATTATTATTATTCTTTATATATTTGAAATAGTGTAGTAAATTTATTAGTTTATCAGCTGGTTTAATTCCTCTTAATATACATCTAACAATTGAACCTCAAGCTTTTACTCGAGAGTATAATAATTTATTGTTTAAATTGTTTTTTTATAGAGGAACACCAAATGATATACCTCAGCTATTTGCAGGATTAACTACTCCAAAATGTATTTTATTAATATATATAATATAATATAATAGCAAAGAAAAGTTCATCATCTATCTCCAAGTTCTTTAGTAAGAATAAAGAATTAAAATCATCAGCAATGATTCAACAAACAATGACAAAATCAATAAATCGTATAATTATATCTTATTATATTATATAGCCGGAGTATTATCTGATTTATTTGGTAAAACATCAGATGCAGTTCCATCTCCAATATTACATCGAGAAATTGACGAAATAAACAATTTACCCAATTTAGAGATTTCAATGAGAAAATTTCAAACAGCTGTTGAGAATAAAAAGACATTTATTGAATATGAAATATTAGTAAAAACTGATGATAGAGAATATTCGATATTACGAAGATATAATCGATTTTATCAATTACACAAAAGATTGGTTGAATTGAGATTATTAGATGGAAAGAATATAAAATTACCTCCAAAGAATATTGGATTATTTACATTCAATAAAATCGATCAAGAATTAATTAATGATCGAAAGAAAGGGTTAGAAAGATATTTAAAAGAAATAATTGTAATTCCTGGAGTTAGGAATTGTAAGTTGTTTCAATCTTTTCTTGAATCTGATCAACCAAGTGAAATGAATAAATCACAATCACAGTCTCATTTAAAAGCAAATAAATCATCAGATGGGTCAAGAAAACTATCAACAATGAATGATCCAAATAATTTAAATCAAGAAAATGAAAATGGTATATATTAATGATTATAATAATGATAGAAAAGAATGAAGATAGAATGCTTAGCAGTGTATTACAAATTGATCCTCATGAGTTAGAAATTACTGAAGATATAATATATAATTTGATTTTAGAATCCTGTGATTGTAGAAGACAAAATTTTATGAAAAGACAAGTAGTAAAAGGATTTAAAAGGTATATTATTATTATTATTATTATTTATGTTTATGATTGAAATAGATTTATAAAATTGTCACTTCGAGGAAGTATTTACAAAGTTGCAAGAGATTTAACAATGAAATTAACAAGTCCTTCAACTGTAGTTGAATATATATCGTGGTTACAAGAAAAACTATGGGTAAAAGGTAAAGGTAAATTTTTACCAGAAAAACCACCCAAAACATTAGAAGAAAAAGAAGAAACAAGAAAGAATGTATAAGTAATAATAATATTGAATAGTTATGGATTGCTTTTCATAAATGTTTACCAGGATTTGTAGAAATTGTGCTAGGAAGCAATACGAAAAGTGGAACAATGAAAATATTTGAATATATGCAATCTGATATTCTACTTCGTCATGTTTTGTTGAAGTTTATTGATTTATGTTTATTAAAATTATATGATATAAAACCTGGTTATGAATAAAAGAATGTAATATTTAGATAATATTCCTTTATGTATTTTTTTTTCTTTTCTAAATACAAATAATTAGATAGTTTAATTAAGTGAATAGTTTTTAAAATCAGAAATTTAATCTTCCTAATTGTTGAAAATGTTTTTTAAAATGATTTTATTTCTGATTTATCTATATCTTCTTTTATAGTTATTGATAATACATCTAAATCTTCAAATTCGTTTATTTCTTTGCATTGGTGGCGAATTATAAATCATCTCGCATTCCATAATAATCTTCATATTCTTCACCTAATTTCAACAGTTGTTTTAGTTCATTCATTGATATTATTTCTTCTATTGCTAATTCGATAATTCTGTTTTTATATCTATTTCATAAATATATTCAATATGTATTATAGCTATTTTCAATAAACTCTTCTCAATCTTTATAATATTTAAAAACAAAAATTTGAAGTAATTATAATGATGAAAAGAGAATAAAACAAAGAAAAATGTGATGATTAATGAGATGATGTGTTCAACATATTAATTCTATATTCAATTCTAATTTTGGAACAATTATAAAAATATATTCGTTTTATTCAAAAATGTCATTTCTATTAAACAACAGTTCTTCAGTATATAGAATTTAATTTATGGAATTCTTTACATTAAAATAGATAAATGAATCACATGAAAAAGAAGAATCACATCCTTTCGTGAATGATTTAGTTGGAATAGGCAAATCAGTATGAATATATGGTAGTAATATTTACATTTAGGTTTTACATTTTACATCCAAGGCTCTTTGGATTATTGGTTCTTCAGCAGTTTTAATCGGTATCCCTTTGTTATTAGAAGTATATATTTATTGTTATTATGAATGCATAATGATTGTATATTATAGGTTCATCGAGATCAACAGTATACAGAAATGGAAGTAAGACAATCAAATTTCTTAACTGCTCAAGGTTATAGTCCAGCTCAAATAAGTCAATTAAAGGAAGGTGTAACAAATGGGAATAGAGCTCTGTAGATATATAATTAATTCATTTCTTATGTTTCTATTTTATTGTTGTAGAAATAATGTAGGTCAGAATATGGAATGATATAAATACTTATTGTTCATGCTATTGCGATTTTTATTACCTATCCTATTTTATATACAACATCAAGGCTTGAGCAATCAAACTGACCAACAGAAAGTTATATTTTTTTCGTTTTTTGAAAGAATTGTTTACATTATAAAATCAATGCAATGTTCTAGTCTTAGGGGTTTACCGCCCCCTGTACATTTCATAATGCTGAATCAGCCAGATGATGAAGAATGTATAGAATTGTCTGTGGGTAGTAAGTCAGTCAGAACTCCTCGTAAAAATGCTTCAAATGTATCAGCTTTGGGTAGTGATGTTCCAAGTCGTAGACATAGTCTTACAAAATGTATAATTGGTAATTATCAAAAGATGACTCGTTCTGCTACTGTAAAAAACATATTGTTACTGCATTCATGTGAAAATTCACCTAAACCAGTATAAATTCATCTATAATTTATTTTAAATATAGATATTACCAGTTTTTTCTCAATCCGTAAGGGATTCTATAAATTCATCAATTATACAAAATAGTGGCAATGTTCATTCTGCAATATCAATGGAAACCAGTCACAGAAGCCAAGATGAATTAAAATTTCAAAAAACAATAATAATTCAACGACTAGTCAGGAAGTATTTAATACGACGAAGATTAGTGGTTAAGAACAATCAAAGATTTGAAGCTAAGTGTATAATTGAAAAAGAGATCCAATATCGAGATGATATTTGGTATGACAATTTTCAAAAATTAACCTTTGAAGAGCAGAAAATATTAATTAAAAACGCATATAAAGAAATAAAAAATATGGTAAAAATCCTATATACCAAAGAAAACGATAATATTACATTAGATTTAAAGTATCGAGTTTTATATTATCTATTCGTTCCTCTCACAAATGATGGTAATGATAAATATCATATAACTCCAGAAACAGCTTCAGAATTAACTAGAAAGATATTAAGAATCCCAATTTCACATGAGCATCTAATAGGAGGAATAAATGGAATATTTAATAATAAGCCATTTACAAGTAGCAGAATAGAATTTTCTATATATGCCAAATGGTGTTTAGATTACATTAAGAATAATTATGGTTTTTCTTATCGTTTAATGCAGTATATTATATGTGATGATGATTATGATGGTTCTTATGTAATGTATATATATTATATAATGTTCATTATTATGTAAATAGCAATTTTTTACAAATCAAGTCTTTACTATATGACGAATATATTAATTTGTACAAATTTGACAAATGTAATCCTCCAAATTTTATATGTGAGTTTTGTAGAAAACCATTTTCACTTTCAACAGAATTAGAATATCATTTAACAATGTGTGGAGAAAAGAGGTTGAAAGAATAACAAACAGAGATTAAATGCCATTATTAATATATATATGTCCTTTTCATACATCCAAATTTATGTTTTTTTTAATTAGTTTTTGAATAGTTCGTAAGCTTTAGTGTAATTTTTGTTTTTTAATTTTTATAATTTTTTTTTTTAAGAAAATAACAAACAATATACATATATCAATTATCATTACAATGTTTGTTTCTGCAATTTTAACTTATCAACAACAGATACAGGTAATGCATAAGTAGGATCAATCTGATTATATTCAATATTATTCTTCTCCAAATAGCCAGTCAACGCCAAACCACATAATCCAAAAAAAGTGTGAAATATATCACTTACATCATCACTTCTATCAGCAATTCCACCATGAACCTTATCTTGAGCACTTAATATAAATTTCACTAATAAATCATTATCGATCCACTTTAATTTACCAATAATTGATAAAACTGATACAATCCACCAACTATAGCAAACATCAGCTTGTTTTTCAGGTCTTCCATTTAAACCACCAGAGTCACATTGTCTCTCGCTTAACCACCAGCCTAAATCATCAATTTTGTCTTTAATTCTATCTAATTCCTTCATTATTGATAAGAATCCTATACAACAGAATATTTGTCCACCATGTGACTCAGTACCTGGAACACAACCAAATCCTCCATCAAAATTTTGACAATTAATTACAAATTCTATTGTTTTTTCTCTGTTATGTAGTTTTGATAGTCCTCCTAATATTGATAAAGCATTTACTGCTGTGTAGGAGAATCTTGTGTCTACTTCACCCCACTTATCTCCTTTAAATGAACCATCTTCATTTTCTAAACTTAATATGTAATTAATCACTTTTTCTCTATCTATTTTCTCTATACTATAATAAATTGCTAAAATTTGAACAGCAGACAGAGTATATCTAAATATTATTAATAATTATTATATGTAATAGAAATACAGTAGATGAGAATCAAAACCAATACTTGAACCAAAACCGCCATCTTCATTTTGACATTTCAATACAAATTCAATCACTTCTTCTTTATTCATTCTATCTAGCTCATGTATTACGGATAATGCAGATATTCCCCAATATATACCACTCATTCTTAAATATTCAGAAATTGACTATATGGTTATACAAAAATTATACATATTCTATTGAATCTTTATCATTTCCCACTTTAACAATAAAAGCAGCATGTTTATCCTTTAGAAATTCAGTTTCAGACATTTTAATTATCAAGCCTATTATTCTTCTCAAGCTTATTTATTCTAAATTCCTCTTTATTCCTCAGATGTATTATAATTTTATTCATAATTTCATAAGTACAGAAGGATGTACAAAAATTAATAATGATAATATATCTATCGCAGTTAATATTCTGATTGTTTTTTTTTCTTTCTTTTCTTACAAACAATAAAGTATAATAATAATAAATCTTATATAGTATCAGCTAGATTGCTTTTAATCACATCACTCATTGTGTCAGTTATTTAATAATAACAATCCTTATATTTATTGTTCTGAACATTTACAAAGCTTATGTAGAATTGTATTTCATCAAATGTATAACATATTACATCTTTATTCTTCATTACTTCTTTATAGAGATATTTTTTATTTCTACCTTTAGTCATTTCTTCAAATTCTTTTGGATATTTGGATATTTTTCGATTAGCTTTTAATTTTATACTCACTTGATTATTTGGGCTTATATAGAATAATCCATATGGAGAACTATCATTAATTGATGTTGAGGTTTTGAAAAACATTCTATATAGGTTTTGAAGAATCATTATCATCTCAGGTGCTAATGTATGACTATTTCCAACTGTAATTTGAATACCATATGGACCTAGTAATAAATCTATATCGGGGAAACTAGGATTATAACTCAAATCGATTATTTTAAATATTGTATTACTTTCATTAGCATTAAATTCACCTATTTCTCTTTGTAAATCACCATCATTTGAAACTTCAACTATTTCCTTTTTATCGAAAACAATATATTTATTCCTTCTTTCATCTACTTCAAATTCTTTAATTTCATTAATCAAACTCTCATAAAAAGGATTACAGTTCTTCATTAAAAATGATATGATTCTTTCATATAATATTCCGGCTAAACTTCCTACTGGATTATCTTTTAATAATTTCATCATTCTTTCACAACTTTCTTTATCATTTATCTTATAAAGTCTATCACATACCATCTTTTTGATTTCTTCAGATATAAATATAAGACGATTGGATTTAAAAATACCATTTTCATCTTCATATGTATCATAAATCAATATTCTATCATATTCAACTTTTGAAAATGGAGATTTATCTATCCCTTTTATTATTTCTTCTATCATCACCTTGCTCTTTTCATTAGTAATTGTATTTTCGAATTGAATTACTAAATTCTCATCATCATCATAATATCCAATAACACCTTTATATAATGGATATTTTTCTCTATATTCATATCTACTTCCTTCATTTGTGAAAAGTCCAAATGTTATTCTTTTACTATATGCAAATCCTTTAAAGTCCATATCATAATATATCCAAGGTTTGATTGATTCAACTTTTTCTACTTCTTCTTTTGTAAATGGAGGTATATACATTATTGATGGACATCTTTTACTTTGAAATGTTTTATATTCCTTCTTAGATGGATTGGCTAATAATATTATCATTTTTGCATCAGCATAATCATCTTCACCAATTACTGTTCCATCAGATATTACAATTTGAATATTATTTCCCTTATCATAATAAGGATTATTACCTTCTCCTTTACTTATATTAAGTATACTAGCATAAGAATAATAATCATGAATTATTTCCATAAGAATATCAGCTAAAATTGTTTTTCCTATTTTTTCATGACCAAATATTAAATAATTTCTTTGATTATCATAATTGAAATCAAAAGTTGAGGGAAAAATAAAATTAAACATCTTATAAAAACAATCTCTCATCAAATAA
This sequence comes from Proteromonas lacertae, assembly GCA_002245135.1. NCBI lineage: Eukaryota > Bigyra > Opalinata > Proteromonadidae > Proteromonas > Proteromonas lacertae. Next base: position 36,870 of record NGBS01001178.1, read on the forward strand.
ACATTTTTATACTGTATATATATATCCATTAGTTGAGATCCTTCAGATAGTTCTAATTGTTCTTGTTGTTGAGATGTTGGTAATTGTTGTTTCCGTTGTAGTTGTAGCTGTTGTTGTAGGTGTAGTTGTAGTTGAATCAGTGGTGGTAATTGCTCTAGTTGTTGTTGCTCGACATGTTGATGTAGGTTTAATTGTTTTAGTTGTTCAAGTTGCAGCTGTTGTTGTTCCAGATGATTTAATTCATCCAAGTGTTGTTGTTGTAGTTGTAGTAGTAGTTGTTGTTCTTCTAGTAGTAGTAGTTGTAGTTGCTCTTGTAGCTCTTGAAGTCGTTGTTGTAATTTCAAAAGTTGTGGTTGTTGCTGTTGTTGTTCATTTTCTTGAAGAGTTTGTAGCTGTTGTAGCAATTGTTCTAGTTGAGGTTGTAGCTGTTGTTTCAGTTGTCCTATTAGTTTTAGTTGTTTTTCTTTTAAATCTTCTAGTTGTAGTTGTAGATCATCAACAATTTCTTTCTTTTCTTCTAGTTTTTTAGTTACTAATTGTGATTGAAGATTTGATATGTTGATGATATCACTACATTTTACTACTCTCTTTTCTATTAAACAATATATAAAATCACCATCTTCCTTTGCACTGTATTTCTATTTTATTAAAATATAAAATATACTCTTATAGATTCTATAAGATTTGTTTTAATTTTGTCTGGTATGTTATTCTTATTAAACTCTTTACCTTTATCTAATTTCTCACCATCTAATAATACTTTTATAAACACTCCATTCATTATCAAATCAAAGAAATTATTATCATCTAATATATAAAATACTGTATGTAATGCTTTTGGAGGATGATAAGATGGAACATATAAATCAGAATTGATTTTGAAATTAGGATTCTTAATCATGATATTTCCTCCATTAAAATCATTACATTTCAACTTAATTATACCACTGCTTAATTCATATGCTATTATCTGTTTTAATGCCATTCTTCTCATATATTCATCTTTAATTGATGTATAATATTCTTCAACTTTGTGATATTCATCTTCATCTTTAGGTGGAATGAATTTACATACTATAAATTTTTCTACTTCTTCAGAAACGAACTTTAAATAGTCTTTTGGTTTTAATATAAAATCTTTTAATTCGTTATCCCATATTGATATTAAATCATATTTCAATATTATATTAGATAATTCATTCATTTTCAATTTTTCTTTCCCCATATAATCATTTACAAACTTACTATAACCTGTTGTTCCTACTACACTTTCTATCAACTGTTTATAATATATCCAATAATCACCATTATAGTTACTGTTATATAAATAATGGTAATATATTTGTCGAGGTATATTACCATATCTTTCACATACTTTACCAAAATCAGCATCTTTATCAAAACCAATACAGTTTGTAAACCACTCATTGATTTCAGTTATATCTAAACAATCAAAATATAACTCTTTACGACTTTTTTTGTATTTATCATTATTATGAGTATCAGGAGAACTGATTGATATTACTATGTTGCTTTTATTAAACTCATAATTAAAAGTATCAACTATTATCAATGATTTTCTAATACTACCTGGATCAATTGCACTTTTAAAGAGAATGTATTCACCATTAATATTTTCAAATTTGTATACTATTGCTTTTAATGGATTTCCATCTTTTTTCCCTTTAATGAAATATATACTACTTATCTTTTTACATGCTTCCAAAATATAGTAATTAAATCCAATACCTAAATCATTTATATCTACTCCAACTGGCATCTTCATCTTTTATTTTTCCAACATCAGTATTTATTTGATCATATGTGTTTTTTATTTTATGAAATGTATCTTCATACTCTGTTTGAAGACCAACAATTTCTCTAGTGATTTCTCCAATTCTTTTGTTATATAATTCTATTGATTTTTCCTCGCTGTGTATGTTATTCAATCTGGTTAATATTCTTTCTGTAATTACGCATTTACATATAATTCTATCATCATTACTGATATTTTCCGTTGATTCTTTTAATTCATACTTACCATTTAATTCCTTAATATTTAAATCAAACTGTCCTTGGCAATTTAAAACCAAATTTTCTTTTGAAGTTTTAATTTCTCTTTCTTCATCATATATTTTTAATGTATGTGTTTTTCCCACATTAGTATATAAATCAGTATAATCACCTATTGCTTTAAATCTATTAATCTCTGTTTCAATATCTTTATTAAAACCATTAATCAATTCATTACTTTTTTTTATATCGAGTTGAAGTTGCGCTATTTCAGCTCGTAATGAATCTATTTTATTATTCTTTTCTACTATTAATTTTGCTGTAAGTTTATCAATATTTCTCTTTTCTTCATTCAATTGATTCATCTCTAAATAACTCTTTTCTTTCTTCTTTTCGTCTTTATTATAATCATATGATAGATTATTCTTTAGAAAGAACAACAATACATAAATAAACGAGGTTTTGCCAATACCTGGTTGACCTGTTATCACTATATCAAAACATGATTGTGCAGATGATATAAGTTTACATATATTTTGAAACATTGTATAATAACAATCCCTTATGTAAATTATATTCTTGGGGAATTGAAATACTTTTACATTTGCTTTTGAAAACTCTAAATACTTCTTCTTTTCATCATTTTCAACAAACTTACCATCTTCATCAATAACGAGTTTATTAAGATTGACTATTTTCAAATTATTCACTATTCTTACAAAACTATCTGAATAATCTAAGTATATTGTATTTTCATCATCAAAATATTGTAATAATATTATTAAATCATCTAAAGAATTAACATGATTTACATATTCTCTTTCTCTAACTTCTAATTGAAATCTAGATAATATTATGTCTTTTATTGTATTAATATCAATGTTTGCTGGATTGGATTTGATTGATAGAAGTTCTGATATGAAGTAATACTTTTCATAATTGTATATACTATTAATAGTATTTGGTACTTTTATTCCATGCAATACAGTTTCACCATCTTCAACACTCAATGAATTAAATAAGTGATAATTCTCTTTCTCTATATAATATTCTATTAAGTTTACTAAACCTTTTCCATCGCCAATACTAATAAATGGGAAAGTTACTGTTGACTCGATTTTACACACTTCCATTATTTCATTTCCTTGTCTAATGTGCATTTTCTTTTCATTCATGTCGTATATTACTTCATATACTTTTCCTTTAATACCAAATATTCTATCTGATTTTTCTAGTATCTTTCCATTTTCATCTATCTTTTGAGATGAAAAATTAAACAACTTTATACATGGAAATAACTCATTTGATGAATCTGGATTTTTATAAAAACCAAAACTAATACCTTTTATACCAATACTCATTATCTGAAAATAGAAATGATAAATTCCACTTTTCTCTTTCATTTCTTCATTTATCTTGAAATTAAAAACACCATTACCTCGATCTTGAAGATTCTTATTACACACTACATATTGAATTATATCACCACTACGGTTATTATTATATTTGTATAATTCATTGTTATATTTATAGTAACTTACTTCATTATAACCATTTTTTAAATCATCATTAGATATATTAATTATAAATCTTTTTATCATAGTTAATGGAAAATCCCAACAACCTAAATATTTAACTGAAGCATTTGTACAACCAATAAATGGGTAAACTGGTGTTGAACTGATTCTACATACATGAACTTCTTTATTATCTCCTTGTCTAATTGACATTCTATTGTTAATCATATCATAGATTATTTCATATGTAGATCCTCTTATTGGACGTAAACTGAATTCTGCTTCAACAGAATTTTCATTTTTTGAATAACCAAACCTAAAAACATCTGTAAAACTCTCTACTTGGAATTTGTAATGATAAATCTCATTCTCAATCACATCTGAGATTATTCTATCTTCTTTAATAACTTCATTTATGACTAAATTTTTAAAACTAATAGGAGGAGATTTTGTTGAGTCTAGATCATCAACATTACTTGGCTGTTTGTTTTCATCTTCCTCCACACCTTTAACATCTTCTGTACTTTCTGTAAATCTTAAAATAGTAAAACCATCTACATTTTGTTTTTTAAATCTCAAGGGTGTAATTTCAACATCTTCCCTACCTCTCTTGGTCTTTACTGGTGTTGATGTTGGTGTTACTACTTCCATGGTAATTTAGAATTTTTAAACTAATTCAATAATATATATTCTAATACTTCGAAATTTTATATAATAACAGGATTAAGATACCTTATAGCTGAGATATAAAACAAAATGATAATTTGAATGAACAGCCAATCAAATCGCTCCAAGTGTAACCAATCAATTTTGTGTTTAATAACCAATAAAAATGTGTAAAATTAGATTTTTGCATTTCATTTTTCTCGTGATATATAAAGTAAATGAAGATTTATATTATCTCTATCGGTTTCTATTATTATATTAAGACTGAATTTATGTTACTGAATTATATGATGCCATCTGCACTGATGTAGTTGGTTGTACTCTACCGTGAAATCACTAATTAAGTATATCAATAAAAGCAGGATGTTTAATCTTCTAGAAACTCTGTTGTATATTAGATTCCTCTTAATTCCTCAAATACACTATATTTTCATCAATTAATTTAATGATTACAGAAAACAGTAACAAAAACTAATAATGATAAAAAAAAATTAAATAGTCTAATCACATAATTATACATTTCTTCTTCTTTTGGTTATCCATTTTACTCTCTGCACAAACTGCAGTAATATAAGCACCCATAAACAAAGCAGTCACCTTCACATCAGCTAATGCTTCTACTTTAGTCGGTATATACCTATCTGCTGTATCTCCATGTCCAAGTCTTCCATATTCACCACATCCCCATGTAAACACCACATTATCATTCATTGCACCACTATGATATCCACCTGCTGCAATTTTGTTAATCTTTTGGCCAACTAATGCTTCTATTACATGTGGATGTGATTTTGAGTCAGTATCTCCATGGCCTAATCTTCCAAACTCACCTCTTCCCCAACTATACACATCACCATCAACTATTAGAATTAAATTATATCAAATATACCGGATATAGCTAATACATGTTTGCTACCACAAGCAACATCAGATATTTGTACAAATTCACATTCATTTGCAATATGTTTTGCTTTTTTTGTCAAAGTCCATTTATTTATTTTTTTTGGTAATGCAGAATCACTTGTTGTATCTATTCCTAACTCATTATCTTTACCATAACCCCAAGTCCATATATATCCTTTATTATCAACGATTAAACTGAAATTCCAACCACAACCGATTTTTTTGGCTTTGGCTTTGAATTCATTATTGGCAGTTGTTAATTTTTCTATTATTTTTGGTTTAATTTGATTTTCATAATCTCCATGACCTAGACGACCATTTCCACCATATCCCCAACTATATACTATTCCACTTGAATCTAATGCCAACTATTAGGAAAAAAATTAACTAAATATATATACAGTGTGTTTTAATCCACAAGCTACACTAACTATTTTTATTCCTTCTAGACTTTCTGCTCCAAATCCTTCTAATGGTAAAGGTGCAATTTGATCTTTTTCATCTCCTCGTCCCAACATACCAAAAGCACCACAACCCCATGTATATACTTCACCTGTTTTAGTACAGGCAACAGAATGTTCATAACCTGCTGCTACTTGAATTACTTTCTTCTTTTGTAAAGCTTGTATACGTCTTGGTACATGTTGATGTCTATCATCAGTCTGTCCTAATTGACAGTTTTTACCATATCCCCATGAATATACATCATTTTTTGTCGTTATTGCCAAATTATAACATAAACCACAAGCCATTGATTGTATACCATTACCTTGTAATAATACTCTATCTAGAGCATGAGGAGCTGACTAATGAATTGTAATGAACTGTATATACCAAATTCAATTCATCACCATGACCTAGCTGACCATATTTCCCCCATCCCCATGTGTATATATCATTATCCATAAGAGAAAAAAGATGAAACGATTATTTTAAAAAAGAATCAAATTTACATCAAGCTTTTTTTATAATTTTCTTTTTAAATATGGATTTATCAAGTCCAGATATGAAAAGAAAGATTTTTAGATCTTGTTTTGAGTTGATATGTGGATGTTTACCACTAGTTTTAGGTATTATATTGCTTGCTTCAAAGAAGACAACCCCAGGAATTATACTTTTGGTTATAGGATTATTTATGTTAATCATTCTACCTTGTGTATATTGTATTAAATTTTAATTTAATAGATATTATTTGGATGTATGGCAATTGCTGTGAAAGCTGGAATAGATGTTGATACAATAAAAACTAAATTTTCGTTTTTGTAGTTTTACTTATATGATATATATGTGTATTTGTGTTTCTTTTGATAATTCAATAAAACATCAAATAAATTATTAAATAAATTATTCTTCTCTAACTGCCTTTCTAATGGTATCTTCTAATTCACATATAAGACCCATCAAATCAACTTGATGATTAATATAAAAAATATATTTTGAAATGATTGAATTTAAATTATAATTGTAAACACATTTCAACTTCACTTCCATTATACACTTTGGACAATAAATTACAACTTTGGGATTCTATTCAATAAAATAGAATTAAATAAATTTATACATCAACTCTTTGAGGAAATTTCAATGGCTTTTCTTTTGTTTCATTCTCTTTATTCGTATTAATATAAGCAGCAGCCCTTCTTGTATGAGATAGAATTTGAAAAAATTCAGAATATTCTAAAGTTCCACCACCATTCACATCAGTAAAATCCCAAATTTCATCTAAAACACCTTCTTCAACTTCAATTCCTAGAGTTCTAAATCCATTCACAAATTCACTATAACTCAATACACCATCGCCATTCTTATCTAATGCGGTAAACATTTGAATTAAATTGCTTCTATTGGCTAATAGATAATTATAAACATAATTAATATCTTTTGGAATTGTTATTATAGTATTGTTATTATTATTATTTCCATCATTATTATTATTAGATGGATTATTTGGGTCAAATGGTTCAATTCCTAAACATTTAGCACAATAAGAATGACCACATTTGAATAAAGTGTAAGGATTTACCATTATTGTATTACATTTACCACAATAAAGATGATCACTGATGGATTTAAACTGTATATTGACTGTATCTACTTCTTTTTTTATTTTATGCAATTCTTCCATAACGACTTGATAATCGGATGGCATTATATTACCTTGAAGTAGGAGTTTATATTCAGTTTCTTTTTCTTTTAATGTTTTCTTTAACACTTCTAATCTTTCTTCTATATTTATTTCTTCTCTTTTTCGATCTTCAATTGTCCTTGCTGTAGTGTGGATTTCTTCGGTTGTTTCTGGGATTGTTTTGTCTCTTAATTCTTTGATTTTATTATCATTAGCTTGAACTTCTGCTTGAAGTTCTTTTACACCTTCTGATATATCTTTTGACATTAATTGTTCACGTTGTTCTAATAAATCGTTTACTTCTTTACGAAGTTCATCCTTTAGTTCTTCTTGACGTTTTACTTCGTTTCGTGCATCCTCTATCATTTGCTTTCCTTTTTCTTCGTCTAATCGTTCTCCTTCAGGTGAAAATACCTAATTCATAGAATATTATTTAAATTTGATTATACCTTTTCATGTAAATTAACAGCATCGACATATGCCTTCTTTACATCATCTAATTGTTTTAATAAATCATCAGGTAATGGTGGCAAACCTTCGTTCAAATCTTCTAGTCTTGCTAATTCTTTAGCCATTGTTTCTTCAAAATTAGCTCTTCCAGACATCTCAATAAATTGAATTTAAAAAAAATGTTTTTTTCTTTTATCCGAAAATGTTTCTCGATAACCGATTTCAATAGTAACAGTTTTTAAATTTTTTAATTTTATTCATTATATGTATATATAAACACTCTATAATATTTATCATCAAATTCTATTATATTTTTATACTACCAACGACTTGTTTTTTGTTTTATTTATATTCATTCTCTTAAATTTATAGAATAAAGAAGATATGCCACCACCTTCAACAGTTTTGAATTTAGTACCAGTGTATGAATAAATATTTAATATATATTACACAATAGACAATACTTTGGTATGAAATGTGATATATCAGGCAACATATGGTTTCTTGATGAAACTTTATATTGTTACATAGCAGGAAATGCATGTATTCTATATTCATCTGAATCAAAAACACAAAGAATTATATATCCATCTGATCAATGTGAATGTATCACTTCACTAGCAGTGTCAATGAATCGTAAAGCATTTATATTATGTGAAAAAGTAAGAAAAGGAGCAATAATTAGTGTATATGATGTAGGACAACAAATTAAAAGACGTAAGCCAATCACATTAGCAGAAAATGGTCCAATAGAATATTTCAATGCAACCTTTTCACCAGATAACAAATTATTGGCTGTACAATCAGGAGCTCCCAATTATCAGATTTACATTTTTGTGTGGGACAAAGGAAGATTATTAGGAACAGCTACACCAGTAACAGAGACAGGAAAGACAGTAAATAGCATCAAATTCCATCCATTAGATAGTTCAATATTAGTAGTAAGTGGAAAAGGATTATTGATATTTTATCGTATTAGTGAAGGTGGATTTAAAGCATTACCATTGAATACTTTAAGAAGAGAATTAGGTGATATTCAAAGTGGTATATTTGTCAATGAAAAGAGATGTATTTGTGCAACTGATCGAGGTGATTTGATATTGTTTGAAAATACTGGTAGTTGTATTGAGTTAAAGACATACCTAAATTGTTCACCTTCAGATGGTAATGCAATATACTGTATTTGTCCATTTGCGAAAGGATTCATTTGTGGTGGAGTAGATGGTACTGTGAGAGTGTTTGAAGAGTCAGAAGACACTTTAGAATATTATAAGATATTTAGAACATTGCATACAAAGAAATCCATAGATCCAGTTATTCATATAACAATAAGTCCAACAGAAGATTTGATGTTATGTTGTACAAGAGATTGTCAAGCTTATATTCTTTCTTTAAGTAACCTAGAAATGCTTAGACCAGAAGATGTTAAATTAGAATTAATAATAGGTCCGTTTCATTGTGCAAGCTCGAGTGGCTTGAGAAAAATAAATGATTTAACAGTCTGTCCAAGAAAGCCATTGTTAGCCTCTTGTGGTAGTGATCACAGTATTAGAGTATGGGATTATGATAGTAAAAGTATTGAATTATACAAACTATTTGATGAAGAAGTTCAAACTATTACATTACATCCATCAGGATTATTCATAGCTATTGGTTTTTCATCAAGGTTTAAATTAGCCAATATATTAATCAATGATATAAAGCCTTATGCTGAATTCCCAATTAAGAATTGCGCTATTGCAAGATACTCATTAGGAGGTCATTTCATAGCAGCATCTACACCCTCTAATGCTATTTATATATTAACAACTTACACTGCCTGTAATTTACATCGAATTGATTGGTCATACAGGAAAACCAATCTCCTTAGAATGGGCAGATAGAGACAATATCTTATTCAGTGCATGTTTAGGAGGTTCAATAATGATGTGGGATGTAAGAAATGGTATAAAAATCAAAGAATTTACAATGAGAAATATAATGTGGAATTGTATCACTGTTCGTTATGATCATACAATGGTTTATGCAGTTGGTACTAAAGCAGATGATGAATCAACATCAGCATTATACGCTATAGAATTTACAGCAGATGGTAAACAATCAAACGTCAAATATGACCACGAATTCCCAAATTTGAAAATCAATTCAGTTGTTTATAATAATACAGCTAAAACATTGTTTTTAGGCCATTCTTCCTATGGTAGACCTGGTGTAATTCAAGCAATGCATATGCCATTAGGAGATTCAGTTCAAATCTATCAATGTCACAGTGGTATAGTCCATCGATTAGCATTATCTTATGAAGAGAAATACTTAGCTACTTGTGGTGATGATGGTGCAATTTGCGTATTTAATTTCAAAGGTTTAGGACGATTGAATAAAGAGAATGCTTTACCTTATGCAGAAGAAGTATTAATTATTAAAAACGATTTGGAAGAGAAATATGGATTATTAAATGAATTGAAAGCGAAAGTAGATGAATTAACCAAACATAATGAACATCAATTGAAATTAAAAGATGATGAACATGAAGAAAAAGTGAAGAAATTAACAGAAGAAAGTGAATACAATATTCAAGAACAAATATCAAAATATGCAGCTTTAAGAGATACAACTGATATTCAAGAAGGCAATTATGTTAAGAAAATAAGGCAATTACAAGGAGAATATGAACAAGAATCATTAGAATTAGATAAATCACAAAAAGCAAAGATACAAACTGAAGTTGAAAGATATGAAGCCTTATGTCAAGAAAGGGAAGAATTATCTTTAAAATGGGATGAAGAAAATAGAGTTTTAAGAGAATCAAATGAAAGATATATTCAAGAACTACAAGCTGAATATGAAGACAAATTAAGAAGAGAAAAGGAAGAGTGTGATTTATTAGTTGAAAAGAAAAGAGAAATTCAAGCAAGACATGATCAAACTGAGAAGGATCTAGAAGAAGATTGCGATCAAGAGATTGAACAAATGAAGAGAGTATTTGGTGAAAAATTAAAGACAGAAAAAGAAGGCAACTTTGAGATTGAAAGGTGAAAATGGTATGATGAAAAAGAAATTTCGGAAGTTTGCAGAAACAAATTGCAGAACAGAAGAATAAGATTCAACAGTTATTAAATACTGAACAAGATCGATATTCAACAATAAGAGGTTTAGAAAAAGACATAATTGGCCATAAGAAGGAGATAAGAGAAAGAGAAGAGACTATAGCTGATAAAGAAAAGAGAATTTATGAATTGAAAAGAAAGAATCAAGAATTAGAGAAATTTAAATTTGTATTGGAATATAAAATCAAAGAATTAGATCGACAGATTGAACCACGTCAGAAAGAAATTATTCGATTAAAACAACAGATTCAAGAAATGGATTTGGAGTTAGGTACTTATCATACTGATAATGGAACATTAGATTTGATGATTACTGATTTGAAATTGAAAGGAAAATGGTATGGATGAAGAGTTAAATGAACAATCTGGTTTATCAGGTAATATGCAATCTGTTATTAAAAGATTTAGAGTTGATTTACAAAATGCATATAATCAAATTGATGATTATAAAAAGTTGAAGACGTTAGTGATTGATTTATTTGCAAAATATGTTAGAGAATTTGAGAAACAAGGATGTAAGAATCGATGCAGATATTCAAGAAGAATATAATAGAAGAAGAGAATATCTAGAAGGAAGTGTAGATTCATTAAAGAATAAAATTGGTAAAGAAATTCAAAGTGGTCATTCTGATAAATTAAGATTGATGAGAGAAAATAGTATTTTAACTCAAGAAATAAACGAATTGAGAAGGGAGATTAGGTTTATGAAACAACAGGAGAAAACTTATATGTTAGAGAAGAATAGCAAGTTACAAACAACATCTGCTACTAATGCAGGACAAACTACAACTTTAACTGAAGATGAAGGATTGAAAGAATGTCAGATTCAAGAAAGAATGATAAATGAGTTGAAGAAAAGAATTATTGAGTTAGGTGGTGAAATTACTCCAGATTTAGAAGGTATTCCATCTAATAACAATAATAACAATAATAATATTAAAACATTGACAATGAAATCGGGAAGATCGAGTGGAGCTTCTTCAGCTAGATCTTCACAGAATTCATCAAGAGCTGGTAGTTCAAGAAATCTAAAAGTGTGATAATTATAATAAATAATAAATATTTTATTTAACAACAGATAATCTTATTATTTTTTATTAAATTATTGTGAATTAAATGCATCCATTTTCTTTTTTAGTCGATCTAGTTCATATTTTGGTAATAGCATGACTGAATTGGATATAGCTGTACAATGTGGATTTATATCACTATCTACACAATTAATCATCTCATTTGTTACATCCTATGAATTATTTCTTACTATTTATAATATACATTTATTAGTTTCATGAATTCTTGGCTTTCTTTCTGTAATTTTTGTACATTTTCTGGTGTGGCATTTATTTCCTCCAAAATACCAACAGTATTCTCTAAATGCTGAAGAGCAGTTATAATTGACTATTTATAAAGAGAAAATGAGAATGAAATATACTTCTTCATATGAATTGTATTTATTCATTAATGTTGCAGTTAAATTATTCATTATTAAATTAAATTAACTTCAAATAGTAGTTTATAAACGAATAAATGAGTAAAAAAGAAATCTAACAAGCTTGATTCCTATCGAACCACATTAATCATTTTCATTCAAATAGTCTAAAGTGAATGGTATCTATATTTTGTTGATCTCATTTGTAGGGAAAATCACTCTACATATTGTTTGAATCAGCTTATGGTTATGGAATCTTCAAGGTGGTTGAAAGTGAAGAAATTGCTTCTTCTCTTCCAAAAGTATTGCATTTTATCAGCTTATATTCAACAATAGGTCCAAGAGACTGTAAAGAATTTAGAAACATTCAGTAAAGCAGTCAAGTTACACAAATTTCTTGTATTCACACAATATTAGTATTATATTCTAGCCATTCGAATCAGCTGAAGATGCATTAGAAAATATCAACTGTGTATCAGAAGGTTTAGTGTCAGATACTCTAAAACACTTTTTGGCAACAGCTTTTGAAGGTAAAAAATCAGACAAAGTCAAACTTGGTGTAATTGATACAAACATAGGCAATGCAATAAATGAAAAATTAGGAATGAAGTGTGTTTGTAATGATACAATCTTAGAGTTAGAAAGAGGTATAAGATATCATTTCTCACACTATTTCCCTGATATTGCTCCCAATATGTTACACAGTGCAGAAATCGGTCTAGGACACAGTTATTCAAGAGCAAAAGTGAAGTTCAATGTGAATAAAGTGGATAATATGATCATTCAAGCCATAAGCTTGTTAGATCAGTTAGATAAAGATGTAAATACATTCAGTATGAGGTTAAAAGAATGGTATTCATGGCATTTCCCAGAGTTAAAAGATATCGTAAAAGATAATTTGTTATATGCAAAGGTAGTGAATTGTATTCAACAAAGACCTCATTGTGAAGATAAGAGAGATGAAATAAATAAAATAGTTTTAGATGAATCTGTAACTGATCAAATTATAAGTGCTTCCAAATCCTCAATGGGTCAAGATATTAGTGATATTGATTTATTGAATGTAAGTAGTTTTACTAAGAGAGTGATAAACTTAAGTGAATATAGAGAAAATTTGATTGATTATTTACATTCTAAATTAGTTCAAATTGCTCCAAATCTATCAACATTAGTTGGTGATACTGTAGCTGCTAGATTAATATCCCATGCTGGTAGTTTGACTAACTTATCAAAATGTCCAGCTTCAACTATTCAAATTTTAGGTGCAGAAAAAGCATTATTTAGAGCTTTAAAAACAAGAGGAAATACTCCTAAATATGGTATTATATTCCATTCATCGTTTATTGGAAGAGCTTCTGCTAAAGACAAAGGAAGAATTTCAAGATTCTTAGCAAATAAATGTGCAATTGCTACAAGATTAGATAATTTTATGGAAATTTCTACTAATTTATATGGTGAAGAGATGAAGAAACAAGTGGAAAGTCGATTGAATTTCTTTGAGACAGGAACTGCTCCAGAAAAGAACATTGATGCAATGAGTAAAGTGAGTGAAGAATTGAAATTGAATCCACCAGCACCATCTACATCAACTACTACAACATCAACAGAAGAATCATCATCATCAAAGAAAGATAAGAAGAAGGATAAGAAACATAAAAAGGATAAAAAAGAAGCAGAAAGTGCTGTAACAGAAGAAAAAGAAAAAGAGAAAAGTAAGAAACGAAAACATAGTGATAAAGAAGGTGGTGAAGGTGAAGAAAAGAAGAAACATAAACATCATAAGAAAGATAAATCATAATTTTTATATTGTTATGTGTAAAATGAGATTATTAATTTTTTATTATTGTTATTGTTTATTGTTATTGAAATTTGTTGTTGTTTTTGTTGAAATGGTTTTTTATTGTGTAAAAAAAAAAAAACAGTAATATAAACGAATATAAATTTTGAAACAATTTTCAGTTATTCAATTTTAATGTCAAGTATAGATGTTTTATTATCAATATTTAGGAGTAAAGTTTTATGGAGCTAGAAAGCCACATGTGATGGAACATAGACTTCGAGATACAACTCCTGGACCTAATTCCTATAATATACCAGATAGTTTTTCACAAACAACAAAATTCTCATTTGGAAAGACAGAAAGGTTAATTCCAAAGAAAAAGAAAGAAACTAGAGAATATACTGTATTTACTTTGAATATATCATAATATAGCCTGAAAGAAGATTAGCTACACATCCACCTAGTTATTATGGACTTCAAAAATATCAACCTACCTATTTTGACACATTTCATGATCAAAAAGGTCATTACTCAATAGGTAAATCACCTCGAATCAAATACGAAAAGATCAAAAAAGAGCCACTAAAAATAGATGAATTAGAAAGGCCCAGCTGTGCTGATGTTCAAGTTTTAGAGAATTCACCTCGTTTTTCATTTGCTCGACCTAAATCCAAACCAAGAAGACCAAAATCAGCATTTGATGTAGATCGATGGCCTTATATAAACAATGATTCACCCGGACCTGAACATAATCACTTTGAAGATTGGACAAAGCCAAAACTTGGTCATAATAAATATGGAACGATGGGAGTAGCAACTAAAGATGATATAAATCTAATGTATTTTAAATAGAAACAATAAAAATAGTAGATAATTTAAAAGAATTAATTAATTTTCATTTTTTTATTTTTACAATAAATATTTTGTTTGTATTTTAGAATTATAATCATTTTTAATACTTCTCTTTATATTCTTAATATAACGGAACTAAACACGAATAATGGCAAGGAAGTGGATCAGTGAAGAAGAAAGGATGTTGTAAAGCTTCAAATGCTGTAATTCTCTTCTGTGGGTTATAAATCAAAAACTTCTGTAATAAATCAATACTCTGTTTATTAGCTGATGGTATTAATGTATGAATAGAAAGAGGCTGTAATTTTGGAAAGAATATTTTGTTATAATCAGGTAAATCTACTATTTCCTATTCAAATATAAATATTTAATAACATATATATATATATATATATACTGCCCATTCTTTTAAACTAGGTGTTCCTAATACTTGAATAACTCGAGATAGCTGATTAATATCATTTTGTCCTGGAAACAAGACATTGAATGTAAATAACTCATACATAATACATCCAACAGCCCACATATCCACTGGACTACTGTATTTGTACGAACCATATAGTAATTCTGGCGATCTGTACCATTTAGTTGCTACTTGAGGGGTATAAGTGTTATTATTATTATTACTATTACTGTCATTACTGTTGTTGTTATAAACTCGAGCCAAGCCAAAATCTCCAATTTTTAATATACCTTCACTTGAGAATAAAATATTGGATGGTTTTAAATCTCGATGGATTATATGATTGTTATGACAATATTCTATTCCTTTTAATAACATTAACAAGATTGTTTTGATTATAGGTAAAGGAAGTGGGTCTATTTGCTGTTCAAGAAATGTGTATAAATCTACTTCTAAATACTCCAACACTAATGCTATACATGTACCACTTGCAAATACATCAAATAGTTTCATTATCTATATATCTTACTCACTAAATATCAATATACATTGGGATGATCGGATTTGTTGTAAGGCTCTTATTTCTCTTAATGTGGTATTTGGAATACCCTCACCATCACCATTTAAATGAATCTTTTTGATTGCTACAGTCTTACCACTTAACAAATATTTTGCTTTTATAACTTCACCAAATGCACCTTGCCCAATATTCTCGCAAAATGTGTATTTATCCATATATTTCAATCTGTATTATCGATTAGATGAATAGATATAACAAATAACGATTTTTAAAACAAAAAAGCTTGATTACCTATCAAACTTATTTTATTTTAAATCACTGATTATGAAAGCTGCAAACAATACTAAAGGAACTAAACGTAAGCAACCAGCAGATGACGCTTCTCAGAAAAGAAAACAGATTAAGACTAAAGTCTCTGTTGAGTATATTCTTCGTTTGTTATAAATAGGCCTGCTAAGTCATATAAATCTACTTGGAAGGAATTAACAGTAGAATTGAAGAAATTGAAAGAGATGTATTATATATATTGTATACATTTATTGATTTTAGGCTTCTCAGGACAGTAAGCGTTGCTCATGAAAGAATCAATATTTCTATTGATAATATCTATATAAATTCAGATTATGCAGCAGATCTAAACAATAGTTTTTCTTATTACACATATTTCTCTCGTTTCAATGATGAAAGCGTGTTAAACGTATAGATATCTGTATATAATTGTAAAATAGACATTGCAATATTTGTTCAATGAAGTTAGCAGTGGAATATTATTTGGAAAATATGACAATAATACTGAATTTCAACTTGTTCCATTTTTCAATGAAAATTATGAAAATAATTGGAAAGACATTGTTCGAATACCACATAAATACTTTGCAGCCAAAACTCAATATTTATTAAGTAAAGGAGGTGGAGTAGTATTTGATATAGAAGATAAAGACAAAATGATATGTAATATGAACCATATTTATTCAAATGAAAATAGTAAAAATGTAATTATTGTATTATATATATATATATATATATGATTATTATTATTATTTATATAGTCAAAATTAGAATATGATAATTTAGTATTGTTCCATTTAATGACGAATTTGTTAGTAGAAAGACAAGTATAAAATAATTTATATTTCAATTATTATTATTAGATTCCTTATATAAATGTATTTTTCAATATATTTCGAAATGGTTCATTAAAAGAATATTTAAACGAACCATGTGATGAAAAGAATGATATAATATTAAGACGTAATTTATATATAAATTATTGTCCAATTATTTCATTTATAAAAAGAAGTGATTGTAGTGATTTAATTGGTATTTCAACGTTTGATTGGATGTTAGCAAATGAAATGATATTTGATAAAAACCGTATAAATAAAAATATATATAGTAAAAATAGATGATGAAAAATATATAAAAACAATAAAAAGTGTAAATGAATGGATAATGAAAGAGAATAGTATAATATATCGTGGAAGTAGTTGTGGAATATTTGATGATAAGAATAAAGACTTATCCTATAATGTATATCAGAAATTGAAGTTACTTTCAGCAAAGTATATAATTCTATATATTATATAGAAATGATTTAAAATATGATTTCAAACTATTAAAACCATCAATTGATGATTATATTGAAAATAACAATAGTTTGACATTCATCAAATATGAAAATGATGTTGAATATGATAAAGAATGGAATATGTATATTATTATTATTATATAATTAATAGATCATATTATAATAAATATAAATATATAATCGTAACTCCTGATAGTTATGAATATATAGGATATTTTATAAGACTTCATTGTGTTTTATTGATAGTATCAAGTAGTACTAATAATGATGGAAATAATAATAATAATACATCTTATAAAACAATATATGATATGATATTAAAACCAAATATTCATTATATTCCAATTGATGTATTTATATATTTATTTATTTATTTAATAGAAAGATTTGAATAACATTGAAGAAGTAATAAGTGATATTTGTATGAATAACAAAAAATATTCACAAATGTGTGATGATGCTTATAATATGTATATATTTTCTCCTATTTTTCTATTTATTATTATAGTATTGATCATTATTTATCACGTAAAGGTATATTGGATTTTTATGAGTATTTGTTTAACGAGATTAACAAACATTATGAATTAAGAAGTAAAGAAGAGTTTGATTTGGACTATTTCTCAATAGACGATGAGGATTATAGTTCTACATTAATTCCTAATAATAGGAAACCTCCAATTCGTCTGAAGTATAAGAATGTATCATGTCCTTGTCCAAGATGTAAAGAATTATTATAAATTATATTGTTATTGTTATTGTGTGTTGAATGACCTATTATTTTACTATAAGTGTATATCATATAATCATATACATAAACAATATATTTAGCTGTATATATCATTTTAAAAATAGCCAATTTGACTGTCGATGAGTTTAAGTAAAATCAAAAAAGGATGATGAAAGTGATTGGTTAAAAAGAGAGATAGTTGAAAGGTTAAAAAGTGTACTTCAACATATAAGCATGTACAAATGTAAAGGCATATTGCATACTATTTAGAATATTATATTATTTAGTAGATATAACGATGAATAAATTTAAAAATAAACATTTCTTAATAATATCTAATAATTAAAATGAATTTATTTAAGAAACTAATAATAATTCAACTGAAGTGTTTTGACCATATAATTCAGCATATGAATATAACGGAGAAGGTAAATCTTTAACAAGTAAAACAGGAGATGAATTATTATGACTTATCCAAAATTCTCTTTTATTCATATCAACAATCATTTCATAAATTGAACCATTTCTATGATTTTTGACATTTGGATTTTTATTAACAACTGCTTCCAATATTGACAATAATAAGCAATATCTTGACTTTTACCATAATGAGCAACATAATTACATGTTGTTGATTGATTATGAATATCATCACCAGAATATGTATTATTAGTTGATAATCCTAACATCATGATATCATATAAACTTCCATTTTGATGAAATTTATATTTGACATGATAAACTCCATTTTCCATTTTCAAATCCAAATAACAATAACTCCAACCATCATTTGTATTTGTTATTAATTTTCCATTATTTGAGATTGATATTCCATCACTTTTGTTTAATTCTGTGAATTTTATATCAACAAATTCTAGTGATATTTTAAATTTCTTTTCATTTACAATATTCTTACAACTTATTTCATATTCTCTCTTTTCGATTTCTTTATCTACTTTTCCATGAATTATTCCATTCTCTTTATTTATCATTAAACCATCTGGCAATGAAGGATTGATTGAAAATTCACATCGATTTCCATCAAATGATGGAATTATTGATATTTCTTCATATAATAGCAAATGAATAATTCTGAATTGAGGATATGAAAATGATGTGATTTCTTTTGTTTTTAATTCATTCAATAATTCTTTATCTTTCATTATTTCTATCATTTCTTCTTCTTCTTCGATACTCAATTTCATATTCTGAATATATTCTATTAATAATTCTTTAGATTTGGAATTTAGACAATTATCTTCATTCAATATTCTAAAAAGAATTTCTTTTCCACATACTTCCTCCATTATTGAAATACTCTTTTTATCATCAATGAATAAACATATACTTTTCATCGTTCGATTTCTTTTATTCTCATTATATTCTATACATAATCTATCCAATAGATTTCTCTTTTCGATATTTGAGATATATTCTATTTAAATATATTTTTAGTATTTATACTTTCCTTTTTCATATTTTTATATTTCATTATCATCAATACTATTTCCATCATTTTTATATTATTCATTTCTAATATACACATTATTTCATCATTCAATTCTTCTTCTTTCATTTTATCCAACATTCCTTTTTCTTCTTCATTAAAGTCTTCTTCTTCATTATCTTCATTGTAATTGTTGATTATTACATTTTGAATTCTATCATCTTTTATTAAATATAATTCTATGTGATTTTTACATTCATTTTTCTTTAATTCTATTTTCATTTCTTTCAACATTTCTTTATTCTCTTTTTCTATCTCTTTCTCTTTTATCTTTTCTATATCGATATCTTCTTCTATCAATTGTTTAAAATCATCTTCTATCTCTTTATTATCTTTCTTATTCTTTTGGAATTTATACCATTCTAATAATCGATTTAATAACCATAACTCATTCACTATTATCACATCTTTCATATTTAATATCTCGATCAAATTATTCATCTCTAATCTCAACAAATATTCATTCTTATATAAATATTTATATCCTCGCTTTTCTATTTCCATATTTTTCAAGTCTTCTATCTCTCTCAAACATCCACCAAATACATTACATATATGAATTAATTTCATTAATACTTCATCATCTATATTATTCTTCACAAATTCATAACAATCATTTATTATCTCTTTTTCACAATAACATAAACAAAACATCAACACTTCACATACACTCTCTTTACACATTATCAGTTCACCACCACTGTAGTATTTCTCCATCTCATAATAGCCAATTTCTTCGATTTCTTCATATAACTCCAAAACCCCAACAAACTCACGATCTAACAACAGTTTCTTTACAGTTTCATTTCCATTCACTAAAATTGATTTGATTGACATTATTCGATTATCTCCAATCTTCACTTCTATATCACCAAAACCACTTTCAACCAATTTTCGACATAATCTATCATAAATATAAATATAATATATACCCCTCTTCTCTTATTTCTTTATTCACTTTTATTATCATCTTTATGTAAATATAAAACAAAAATAACGAAATTGGATTTTTATCAAAATTTTGAATAACCCCAAACTTAAAATGTGATTTAATTGTTGATATATGAATGCAAATGCAATTCTGTTGTTGTATTTTATTTTGGTTATATGATTATCAGCATATTATATTGTGATAAGTCATGAATATAATAGTAATGTGGTGTTTAGTGATTTGAATATTTATAATTATTTAAATGTGTTGTTGATCGTTTATTAATGGAATTCAATGTATCTAGAAAGTGTACGGGATATAAATAGATATTTAACATGTAATACAACATTTGCAGGTTAAATACACTGAGTATAATAAAAACTAATAAACACAATCAAATACATAAATAATTAATTCTTAGTTTCTCTAATCATATCTTCTAAAGACAAAGCTTCATAACTATTGGAGTGATTAATAAACGCATAACATATATCATCTTCTATATAGAACTTTAAACTACCAAAGAAATAAATCTTCTTACCATTATAGGTTTGAGATGAATTTATGAATGTTATATCATTTTTACTTGCATATTCAGAAATTACTTCCATAAATGGAACTGATGTATAATCTTCCACTGAAGTGTAAAAAATAGACTTTTTGTTATTATTATTATTATTATTATTTGAAACTTTATTATTATCATATACACTATATTCATTAATACTCTTTATATTATCATTATTATCGTTTTTATATAAGTGATATTCTTTCTCATTATTCATTCTACATTCTATCATCTTTAATATTATTATAAATTCTTTTCTTATTTCATCATTGATATGGATAATATTATTAAATATGTTTCTCCAATAACAATAATACTTTACTACTATCTCATTATTGATATTATTATTATTATTATTAAATAAATAATTATAAATTCCTTTCTTTATATTCTTAAACATTTCTCTCTTTAGAATTAATATAAACTGATTTGGATATAAAATATTACTCCATTCATTCAAAATATAACTTATTTTTTCATGATTATTGTTAGGGCTATTAAATGTGATTATATTATAATCTATAGATTTAATTATTTTTATTAAAACAGGAATGACTGAGTTAACAAGTAAAGAATTCATTATTTTGTTATTAAATACTCCTTTCCATGGTTTTATCATTTTACATACAGAAATATCCAATGAATTCTCATTCCATCTCTTTAATACATTTCCTATCTTATTTTTTATTGTGGAAAAAGTCAATGGAATTTCATCATTGAAATATTTTATCCAAGGAATTACCCAATCAGAAATTGGTATTGTTTCTTTTGCTGGATTCCAATTGGTTATTGTAGAATGGATTTTTTCCCATAAGTACAAATTTATAAATCTTTTGAATTCTATTGGTGGTAGTAAATGTGATAAAATCTCAACTATAAAGAGAATAGAAGATGGTTTTTGAACTTTCCAATTATTAATTATACAAGAACGAATCTATATATATATATAGAAATAGAAATATAAAATAATAATTATACTCGTGGAAGTATTATTGATTCAATTATTTGTATAGTAATTTTATATTCTTCAGTTGAATATTTATCATTTTCATCTTCTATGTCATTCTCATTCAAAAGTGGTAAAAATTCATAATTAAAAAATGTTTCAATAATGCATAATTCTTCAGGATTCTATAAACAATAAAAAGAAAAGAAAAATACTTCAATAGGATTCCAACCATTCAACTCTATTTCAATTGAATTCTTCAACAATGGATAAATCATATTCACTATTTTATATAATTTATATTCTTTCATATAATTCTTCTTTATTTCAACCATAAATTCAGATATATCATCTAACAATAACGGATCTTTATTTTTTAAAATTTTTAATTTTTCATATACCATTTCCAGTGTATTTTGTCTTTTTTCTATTTCATTTATTCTTATATTTGTCTGTAATAAATCTTTTTTCATTTCCTTTATTCTTTCATCACATACAACAATCTTATCGTTTACTTCTCTTAACTTTGTTTTGGATGTTGTATCAAACAGAATTATATTATAAACTAATTCTTTTCCTATTATATGTTTTGATGTATCAACTCCTGGTATAACTGACTTTTTATCTTTCATTTTGCGGAGTACTGGCTCAGATCCTGTAAGATCTAATACTACATCAGTTATACCAAATCCAATTGATTCTATTGGTTGATTATCATTATCATTTGATTTTTTCTTTTTATTTCTTTTCTGCTTTTTTATTTGTTTATTTTCATTATCATTACCATCATCTTCATCTTCTATTATTTGTATTTCATCAAACTCATTTCCTATTTTCCATTTTGTCATATCTTCTTCATTCTCACTTGAATCTTCTTCACTTGAATCTTTAAACTCTTTTCCATTTACTTCTTCAAACATCTTTTTGTTTGCTTTTAAACTTCCAAATTCATTAAATCCATTGTATCCTAAACCTAAATTTTTGGGTCTTTCTTTAGTTTGAATTGGTTTATCTATACCATTCTCATTTTTACCTAATCTTCCTTTAAAGCCCATCTTTTCTAACATTTTAAGACCAAATCCTTTCGTATGCTATTCATTATATATATTGTTGTTATACTTTTTCAAATTTACCAAAATCTCTATCTAATTTTGCTTTTGGAGCTGGTTTAGGTTTTTCTTTTTCTTTTGTTGATGATGGTATTATCACTTTCTATATATTTATAAACATAAGAATATATAATACTGGCTTTTCTTCTCCTTCAACACTATCTAACGTCCCTTTTGAGACAAATGATAAGGGATTTGATATAGTATTGTTAAGTTCCTATTTACATAAATAAAATGCATATACACATACATTTATATAGTCATTATTACGTTTTCGTTTAATTCTCTCATTCATTGGTTCAAATTCATCATCTGACGAATCTTGTTCGTTTACATTATCATCTGAATCCCATGCATTGCTATTAAAGTCATCATCACTCTCCATATGCAGTTTTTAAATTTTTAAAAAACTTGGCTTGAATAATTTCATTTCAATGATAAGTCCTTTTCTTTGCACCTTATTAGAGTATTTGGCAATATTTAATTTCCAATTAGGTCAATAATCGGTTATGCATTGCCACTTTACTCATCAATGACAGCAATCAATGAAGGTGATAAAGACAAGCAAGCTTATTTGGTAAAATACTGGTATTAGCTTTAATCATTAATTCTGCTAGGACTTTAATATCAATTATCACCGTTATATGTGTTTTTACAGATCTATTTCTTTGCTGGTATATTTTGAAAATATTACTTTAGGTTTCCAATGTACTATGAAGTTAAATTAGGCTTATTCATATGGTTAGCATTTTATAAGGTATTTTACATAATTAAGAAATTCTATGTTTTAGGGAGCTGATTGGCTTTTTGAAAAATTCATTTCACCTGCCTTTAAGAAATTCGAACCACAGATCGAAGCTACAGCAAGCAAAATTGGAGATAGTGTTGTTCATAAAATGACACAAACAGCCTATGAATTTGTAGCTAAATTATTTGGTAAACCAGCTGCTGATATGGCTAAGGCAGGATTAAATGCAAAGAAAGAAGAAGCAGAAAAGAATGTAGAAACTAAAAGAGATTAAAGACTAAATTGAAAGAGTAGATAACAAATAATAATAACATTATTTTTTATATTAAATATATATTTGTAATAATAAACATTCAAATAAAAATAAAAAGAAAATAAATAGAAGTTAAAAACAATCTCTAACACCACCATTCAACAGCTCCTAAACCATCTTCTTCAATAGTTCCAGTAATAGTCAATGCTTCAGGGACAATCGTATTAACTTCATTCAAATCAAAACTTCTTATTCTATCAAGAGAATTTGCTTGAATATCAATACTGGATGATCTAGATCTTGGAATTGGTAAAGTATCATTAGCAGAAATAGATGAAGAAGATGGATTACTATTTAACGGCTCTAATTCAGAATCAGGCTTGATATCATTAGTTGTGGCTGTTGTACCTTTAATTGTTTCATCAAGTGTTGTGAATTTGATTGTTTTTACTTTAAAATTGATTTTATCTCCTGATTTTAGTTGTAATTGTTGTTCTACTTCGTTTTCACTATATGTCCATATCCACATACGATCAGCTGGATTATAACAAGAAGGAATTGGAACTATATATATATATATATATTCAGAGTAATTATTATATTATACAATATTGTTTAGGAATAAAGATATCTTCATAAAATCCTAATGTTACACGTACACCATCATTTGTACATAGTAATACTTGTCCCGTTAATAATTCACCAATGAAAGGTCTAAATACTACTAATCTACATGTTACTATTATTATTATAAATAACCAATGGTTTATACCAGGTGTATGAGCTCCACCATCCCCTGGGTATATAATAGAATCTCCTATTTCAATGAAATCATAAAAAGCAATCACTAAACCAACATCTGGAATTACCATATTACCATATTTCTTTTCAATTTGATCTTGTAATGTCTATGTTGATAAATATATAGACTAAAATACTTTATTTCTCTCAATACGGAAATTCTCTGGTGATATTCTGATTATATCTTTTATTCTCACTAACACAAACATATTGATGTATATTTCAATATTTATTTGCTGTTATATAATATACTGAACGAGAATTTTGATAAATGAAAAAAGTCAAACTTTAATCAAGCTTTTAGAGAAGTATTGCGAAAAACATGCAGCCACTGATAATTCCTGTGGTTTACGATAAACAAATACACCATATTCCATTAATAGTACCAGAATCTTTCAGGCCATCAGATTTTATAAAAGTATAATTATCTTTTCAATAGTTATAGGCTTCTCTATCTGAAAATATTATTGGTTTAACATTATGTAATTTAATTAATAACAGTGAAGTATTGTTTCATATTATTATTGGAAATATAGATTGTTTATCCTATATCTGTCATTGACAATTGTCCCGAAGTTTTTTCATCAATAGATTGGAAAAATAGTATATGTACACCGATGTATGATACTCAGACAAAATTACCTCCATATTATTATCCACAAAGGCCAACTACTGCTCCAACACTTAATATTAAAATCCCTTCAATTGACTCATGGAGAGAAGGACATGGTAGACCCTCAACTGCATGTCCTGGTGATAAGAGATCAGTTATTAAGAATAAATCTGCACCAATTGTTTTCTCTTGTGTAAATTGTCCACGTAATAGATCCAATAGTTGTATGTGCAAGTCATCATATAGAAAATCTGAAAGAAGATCAAGATCGACTAATGCAAAGTATAATTGAAATTATTATTATTATTAGAAAAGATGAAAAACCTGTATTATATAAACCAAAGATTAGAACGTCGTATATTTATTGTTGTTCGTTATTACATTAATAGATTATCCGAATTTAAAACGCATGAAGAATTGTATAAATATCATCAGGCTACACCTCCTATTCGTTCTTGTCATAGTGCTGTGTACTGATGGTAATGTAACATTTATGTTTAATACGATTTACTATTTTTATTGTTTATTTAGGACAAATCAAATACAGAAAGTTAAGTTTTTCTTTATTAATTAATATATCAATCATATACCTATTAGATAACAGTGTTTTTCTTATGTTTGTTTCAGATTAAACAAATACAAATACTAGTTATAACTTTGATCATGTTATTAATGAAATTGAGCATGTTTCAAACCATAAAATGAACAGTCGACATTTCTGACATCTTTATAAAATCAATGTTTGTATGTAGACAAATGCATCATTCATAAATGCATTAGATAGTGACGTTTTTTTCTCTAGATCTATTCGAATGCAATGTATATTCAATTATGTTTTAAAACGATTCAAATCTAATATGAATTCTTTGATCGATAAGCAGTTCGAAAATACTGACCATTTTAATAACTTTACAAACGATATTTTTAATCTTTTATTAAGTTTTTATCTCATACAGAGTATCTTACGGTAAAAGAATAGCTTCAGAATTTTCATAATTTCGTAATATTCGTAATAACCAAGTTATCAGATGAGTAGCACAAGTGAGAGTAAAATGGATGAGAATAAGCCAGTGTCGATTTATGCTGAAGAAAATATAGAGGCAATAGGTACTGATAAAATACAAGGTATAGGTACGTCAGGTGAAATCGAAGAGAACAGTTCAAATTCTTTATGTGAACCTAAGTTTGAAATAGAACCCATCACTGTTGATGGATTTATATTAAGTGGACCAGACGATAGTGATTTAGACATGAAACAAAATTCTGAAATACCTCCTCAGTTAACAACAGGCATACCAAATAGTCCTGCTATTTTTACACGTCCAGCAGATGCTGCTCCGACACATACATGCCAAAATGACATGCTAAGAAGTGTAAGTTCCGATTCTCTTCATTTAAACGGATCTGACTCAGAAGAGATAGATTATTCGGATAAAGAGAGTAGATCAATGAATGGACAAATATCTATAGATCCTGACATTATATTTGATGGTGTTTTCCCTTCTAGTAAAAATCGTAATTTAAAAATTGATTATGATCATTAGTTTATAGTAGCGTAATGTATATATACATAATTACCATATAGTTATCAGATTATTAAGTTTCATTTTCTATATATTGGCTTGTTTTTATGTATTATGTTAAAATTATACCTAAACATACAAACACACATTTATATATTTATAACAACAAAAAAATAAGAGAAAATGAACATACTACTTATAATATCTAATCATTTTTTGATAATCTATCAACAAGATAATTAGATAAATGAATATAACTCTGAGTGCCATCTTCATATTCCACCAAATGTTCGTGTTTCTTCGATACATACTTAATCACTCTTACTTGTCTTCCTTCATCACGATGATTGGTTCTTATAAATAAATCACTTCCAACAACATCATTTCCATAATCTTCATCTGAAAAACTGTCACTCTATAAATAATATAATATAATAAATAATAAATAATAAATAATACTTGATCTATAACATATTTATTCTTTTTCACAACTCTACCTCTTTTAGTTACAGTAAATCCATTTCGTTTAGCTCTTTTTATAGCTAAATCTAAATCTTCATCTTCTTTAGATATACTTACATCTGATTGTTGAGATGAAGCTGAAGCTATATTGTTATTAGTATTGTTATTTGATTTATTGCTGTTGTAATTAAACATATTATAATTTGATTTATCATATTCAAAGTTATATTCTTGTGGAGCATCACAACTTGAAAGTGCAAAATTCCAATGGTTCATTACACAATAAAACGGTTGGGGAATATCAGAAGCGGAAATATTGGGGGGTAATTTTCGCCATTTTCTACACTGCGGATTCTCACATCGGATCCATTCAAATGGTTTTAAATACCTTTCATTGTTAGTAGAAATCTTTAATGAAGATGCAGTCATCATACTTTGATTAGTATTTCTTTTCATTGATTCATTCGCTAAGTCTTGCAATCTTGAAGTATTTGCATTGTTATTATAGTAATTGCTATTATTATTATTATTATTATTATTATTATTATAACTTCTACTTCTCTTTTGATTGGATGATAATAATAATGATGATTTCGGTTCTGAATCTTCTTCCTCTTCTTCTGCTTCACAGGTATTGTGTAATTTATCCCAATAATTCATTGAGCAGTACCATTTTGATGGTAATTCAGATACATCTACGAAATCAGGAAGTCTTCTCCACTTTCTGCAATTCTTATAATCACATTGTACCCAGTTATCTTTCTTTTTACCAGTAACTGTTGATGAGGATGAACTGCCATTTTCTGAAGCAGGGGATGGTAATCTAGGCTGATGGATCTAATGCAGAAGCCATTGAACTATTTGCAGGTTCTTGAGGACGTAATATCCTCGCTGTTCTTGACTTATTTTGATTCATATAATTTCTTTGCTGCTGTTGAACTTGTTGTTGTTGTTGTTGTTGTTGAACTACTTGTTGGAATTGTTGTTGCTGCTGTTGCTGTTGTGCATTAAACAATTGATTGGAAATGACGAAATTAGCAGCAGCTGGATATTGGTTAATGCCTAAATTGTAAGGAAAGCCCATCATTTGCCTTTGCATCATTGTTATATAATCTTCATTTGGATTTGGATTATCAGGAAATTGCTATTAATATATTTAAATATAGAAATATATATATATATATATATACGAAATTATTGATTCCTGTAGCTAGTGGTGGTGGTTGCATTGGGTTTGGATTATTCTGTAAATTGTAAATATTATTATTAAATCGTTTTTTATTCTCGTTATATTTTGATAAAACTATTTTCTTTACTCTTTCTAAAGCAACTTCACGATTTTCACCGGTTGCATTGATGATTGGCTCATTTTCGTATTTTGCTAATATCGGTATACCATTAGATGGCTCTGTGAAGATAATATCTCTAATTGTTACTTCTCCTGATTGTGGCTTTAGTATGTATCTATATCATAACGTATAATAAATTCATATATTGATATAAAGTCATACACATTGGTATATTCAATTTGTTGAGTTGTAGATGCTGCGTCCCGCTGCTATGAAAAAATAACACTTGATATATTTATACGCCTGTAACAAATTGAGGGTATACCAAGTTCTAGATACAAGTATAAAAAAGAGATTATCAAATACAGGAAAGAATGACGGCATTTGCCTATGAGATAATATAAATTTAAAAATACATGTTAGGTACAGTATTGTTAGCCAAGTTCACAATATGATCTAAACACATAAATTAACGAAGTAATACTTTGGTCTTGTGGCCAGGTGTTTGAAGGCATAGCATATAGTGGCTAAGAATATAAAATAATAAACACAAGTTAATACGTTCATCACTCGAGGAGCTGTTGGAATGGCAGGGAAGCGTTGTGTACTTTGGTTTCTATTTATATTGTAAAGATGTCTATAGAACGATACTGGAAATTATTTGGGTTTAAAAAGTTCATTGGGTTCACTGGCTAAGAAAAATTAAATCATTTTGATACTGTCATACCTGTAATTGATCGTGACTTAGTAACCAGTCTTGTTTATTATATTGGCGATCACCTGGAAAATCCTTCATATTTTGTCTATAACAACAGAAATAAATGTAAATGAATGAGTTGTTTCTAGTTCAATTTTATTGGTTGATATTTTAGCTCTTTTTGAAATTTTATTATAACAAGTTTATCTCGATCAAAAAAGGTACTATCCTAAAAAGTAGCTTGTAGTTATATCACTTTATGATCTATTGTCACACAAGCTAAGAAGATCATTATTCTTTTATTCCTCCATAGAAAATGCTAATTTATTGACTGCTAATAAGATGAAGCTTTATTAAGTGTATTAGTCATTTATTACAG
The DNA here is from genome assembly GCA_002245135.1 of Proteromonas lacertae. Taxonomy (NCBI): domain Eukaryota; class Bigyra; order Opalinata; family Proteromonadidae; genus Proteromonas; species Proteromonas lacertae. The sequence continues at coordinate 66,779 of NGBS01001178.1, forward strand.
TGTTTGCTTGTAGTTTTTTCTTTTCATAAGTAGTAGAATGCTTTTTAATGTATGCATCTTTTATTAATCACTATAAAACCCCTAAAATAAACAAAATAGTACTCAAAAAACAATAAACTCAAGAAAAATGTTAATTTATTCAACTTTGGTCTTTGGTCTACTGTAAATTCTTGGATTAAACACTTCTCTAATATTAGCAGACACTCCCATATCGTATCTAAACATAAATTAAACATAATTTTATAAAATATATACCTATTTTGTGGTACTTCAGCATAATAAAAGTCATAGCAATAACAAGTCATACAATCACGACAATTCAACAACTTCTGGTCAAATTCAGTTAATGTTGGTAATAATCTCTTCTTTTCCTTCTGAATATAATACTGCTTAATGTATCCCCATTTAGCCATCTCATTAGAAGTAATATTCCTTCTCATTTGGTATATATGCATACATAAAAACAGTATAACAGCAATTGCCATAATTCCACTTAAAAATAGCAAACCACTCAATGTTGGTTGTTTTGATAAAATATATTGAAATACATGTAAATAAGTAGCTTTCACTTTTTTACCTGTAGCTCTATTGATAAACACTTGATTGAACAAATGCTTTTGTTTAATCATACTGCAAATAATCAACAATAAACAAATTGCACAGTATGTTAATAATACAGCATGTGATGCTAAATAGAATAAAAACCATCTGTAATTCTTTTCACCAACACATTGGTTAATCCATATACAATGATGATCTTGTCGACTGATACATACATCACACACTCTACAATGCTTAGACCTTGCTGGCTTTTTGAATTTACAGGTTGAACATTCAGCTTCACCATCATATAAGATATGATCATATTCATATAAATCCTCATAACTATTATTATTAATAATATGATATATATATATATACTCTTGATGATTCTCTTTGGTAATAATACCTGGTTCAACGTAGGAAGCGATAAAAAAGCTTAATAATGCAATTAAGAATAAAACTGTACCTATGGTTCTATGTATTGTTCCTAAATAACGACATGGTACTAGTGGGAAGATATCTTTCCATGCGAAGAAATAACCACCAACCATTACAGCAAGATAGAATATTTGAAGTAATGGGTTTCTTTGGTATAAAATCCAATTAAATAAACCACTAATACCATTGTAAACTCTTTCTCCGAAAACCATTTTGATTAGATTTCTATACATCAACAAAAGCAAATATAAAAATGATATACCCTGTTTTTCCAATCATAATTTTCACAATAAACCAATAAATCCAATCTGCAGGCTCATGACTACGAATAGAAAAAATATCAATACCCTTCTTCATCTCCTACTAACAAACCATACATGCACAAAATGACTGTTGCAAGGTATGACAATGGTAAGGCATACCATGGTAATAAGTAACCAAACACTTCCATTTAAGTCAAATTCAGAAAAAAAATCAAGCTTTTTGACTCGATTTTTAGTAAATTAATGTCAATCAAAAATCACGTTGTAAGGACATTTGACGAAGTATATAAGTGGATATTATTAATCTAGGAGATTAAATTCATCCATCAGCAGAGTAATGTTTGTTATACTATTGATAAAGGATTTGTACCTAACATGAATGTATGATTTATATCAATATAGTAGGTTCCAGCTAAATTTTATGTCAATTCTAAAATAAAAGGACTACTTTATGATGAATTAGATAAATATGTGAAGAATCCTTCAGGAACAGGCGGATTCATTCCAGCAATGAAACAACTAGGTAATGTAGCAGCACTACCTGGCATAGTTAAAGTATTTCCAATTTTACATTATATTTCCGATTGTATAGTATTCAATAGGTCTACCAGATATTCATTCAGGATATGGTTTTTCAATAGGTAATGCAGCAGCATTTGATATGGACGATCCAAATGCTGTAGTTAGTCCAGGAGGAGTTGGATTTGATATAAACTGTGGTGTGAGATTAATTCGTACAAATTTACACATAAAAGATATTCTTCCAGTTCAAGAGGAGTTATGTCAAGCTTTATTTGATCATATACCAGTCGGTGTTGGTTCAAAAGGTATAATTCCAACTTCAACCAGTGATTTAGTCTCTGCTTTAGAGATGGGAATTGATTGGTCAATAAGAGAAGGTTATGCTTGGGCAGAAGATAAAGAACACTGTGAAGAATATGGTAGAATGTTAACAGCTGATGCTTCAAAGGTTTCTAGAAGAGCCAAACAGAGAGGATTACCACAATTAGGAACATTAGGTGGTGGAAATCATTATGCTGAAGTGCAAGTAGTTGAAAAGATATTTGACAAACAAAAAGCAAAGAAAATGGGAATAGATGAAATTGGTCAGATTTGTGTAATGATTCATAGTGGCTCGAGAGGTTTGGGACATCAAGTTGCCACAGATGCAGTTCAAGAAATGGAGAAAGCGATGAGTAGAGACGGAATAAAGATAAATGATAGACAATTAGCTTGTGCAAGGATCAATAGTGAAGAAGGACAGAATTATTTGTGTGCAATGTCTGCTGCTGCTAATTATGCGTGGGTGAATAGATCTACAATGACATTCCTTGTGAGAGAAGCGTTTGGTAAAGTGTTTAAATGTACAGCAGATGATTTGGATATGCATTTGATATATGATGTTTCACATAATATTGCAAAAGTATTTTTATTTTTATTTTTATTTTATTTTTTTATAATAGATTGAAAAACATGAGGTTGATGGAAAAATGAAAACATTACTAGTTCATAGAAAAGGATCTACTAGAGCTTTCCCACCACATCATCCACTTATTCCAATTGATTATCAACTTACTGGACAACCAGTTTTAATTGGTGGATCAATGGGTACTTGTAGTTATATATTAGTTGGTAGTGATGAATGTATGAAACAAACTTTTGGTAGTACTTGTCATGGAGCTGGAAGAGCATCTTCTAGAGCCAGTTCTAGAAGGACTTTGAGCTATGAGGAAGTATTGAATAAATTAAAAGCTAATAAAATATCAATTCGTGTTGCTAGTCCAAAATTGGTGATGGAAGAAGCTCCAGAATCTTATAAAGATGTTACTGAGGTTGTTAATACTTGTCATGAAGCTGGAATAAGTGAAAAAGTGGTTAAATTAAGACCAGTATGTGTAGTAAAAGGATAAATTATTTATCTTTATTATTTTTTTTTTTATTTCAAAAATCAATACAAAATCATAATAAAAACAATAATAGTAACTTGTTTAAAAAAAGTATTTTGTGAACTTACATTGGAATTCTATTCCATTTATCATCTTTCACTTCCCATTGACTTACTACTCCTTTCTTATTAATATAACATCCACTCTCACCTTGTATTGTTCCTGGACAAGCAATCAAAACTTCATTATTCTTTGCTTTTTCAATCAATTCTTGTAACATAAATGGAGTTATTGGACCAATAAGAAGCTTTCCTTCTTTATTGTCATTGAATATGAAATAGAACAAAGAACCAGTGCTGTTCTTATACCATCCAGATTGGCCATATACTGTAGGAACCATAGGTGAGAATTTCTGTTCAAATGATTCTTCAATATTATTATTATTATTATTATTAGTGGTTGATGAGACAGATGGACTTATATAGTTGTTGTTGTTGTTGTTGTTGTCGCTATTATTATTTGAAATATTACTATCAGTAGTTTTGATTGTAATATTTGGTTTGTCATTATTAGATTCAGTTACTAATTGTGGAGAATGTTGTTGTTGTTGTTGTTCTATAACTGTAGCAGTTGTTGTTGTTGTTGTTGCTGCTGCTGTTGTTATTGCTACAACTGGTATTTGTTGTTGTTGTTGTTCTAATTGTGGAGTTGGTTGTGGTTGATATGCTCTTAATTTATTAGCAATATCTGATTCAGGATAGATCTCAGCATACATTGTATTTAACCATTTTGAATTTAACGATTTCTTTAATAATGTTTTGTCCTCTCTTTCAAATATACATTTCCATAGATCTTTATCTCGAGTATAACTTGTCAATTGTCTACTAGACATTCCTCTATAATAAGATTAAAATAAAAAAATATATATACAAATTTAATAAATCACTGGATTTTAAATACTTTACTATATTATTTCCACATATTTCAAACACACCAAATATACAGGTATCATTAATTGACTTAACTTCATAATTTATTTCCACTTCAATTCTGGATATGGTATTTTTTAAATTTTGACGATTTGCTTCAATTGTTTTTATTTCCTCTTGCAATCTCACTAATTCTTCATTTTTTACTTTTAACATATCTTCAACATTTTTCACTTCTTCTTGATTTTGATTTAATGTATCTTTTGCTTTAGAAAGGGCTATTCGATGAGATTCTAATTCTTTTAATTTTAATCCTGCACTGACGGTTAAATCGCTTTTGGTAGGTGCTGGAATTGTCAATGTGATTGTATAACTTAATGTTTTGTTTGTCATCCATGAATAGGAATTATCCCATTTTAAAGTTACTAAACTTGGCTCTTTAATTTCAACTTTACCTTGTTCTGACATATTTTGGCTTTCTACTCTTGTCATTGCTAATAATTCTGTCATATTCTTTTGTTCATCTCGAGCTTCTATTCCAAAATTGATATCATAACCTTTTGTCTCAAATCCATAAGAGAGAGTAGAACCGCCTCTTTCAACGTGAATGGGAAGAGAAAAAGTTTCGCCTGCAGGTACCACAACTTCATTTGCTTTCCATTTCAACTGGTCAGGCCTAAATCGGATTAATACAACCTAAATATACAATCTACGATTTGGTGAACTAATACTTGCCATTTACGATTTTTCAAATCTATAATAATTATAGTATTTTATTCATATTAATAAGATAGCATTATTTTATCTATATACTTTATAAAGGAAATAATTTGAGAAAAGGGTACGAACTTCGATCAAGCCAAAATTGAAAATTTCTTTTTTTATTTTTGTCAGAGAAATTTAATCTAAGTAGTGTTGATACAATCTTCTTTATTCCATAAAGTGCAATTTTATGTAAAATATTTGATTTTTGACATAATTTTTTCTATTTTTGCTAAATTTCTATTTATTTGTTCATATTCGAGATTATTATATCACAATTGAATAAAAGATAGAATTATGATATTTATAACTTTATAAGATGTTTATTTCATACTTTATAACATTATTATCATAATAAAATATCAAACGTCATTCAAGCTATATATGTTTTCTTTTTATTATAACTAACCATGAATGTACATGATGAAGTTAGTTGTAGTATATTTGTATACAGTGAATTATCTTATGGATTTGTGGATAATAGTGAGATAATATCAGATATACCTTTGATATTATTTAAAGAAATATTTAGTGTATGAATAATTTAATAGTATTAAATGGTCACAGCAAATTGTTCAAATGGGAAAATCTGTGTGAAGTAACAGTCGTGTTTTAAAAAACACTATTTCAATCATTGTTTTAGTTTACTATATTATCTTACAACATATAAATATATGCCAAACGCATCTGCAGCATCAAAATATATCTCCAGCTGTGCTAGATGGGGTAAAGGAAATAAAGACTTTGATGGATTGCTGTCAATAGCTATATTTGGAGCATCTGGCAATCTTGCTATGAATAAAGTATTTATATTATTTATGTTGTTATTAATAATAGACATTTGCTGCATTATTTAATTTATTCAAAGGCAATTACTTACCTAAAGGATTCATTATATTTGGATATGCAAGATCAGATTTAAACACTCATAAAATGAGAGAAAAAATAGAAAAGCATTTAAAAGGAGAAAAGAAGATGATGGATATATTCTTAGATCATTGCCACTATATAAAAGGTGATTATTCATATGATAATGATGGTTATAGGAAATTGTCAAAAGAAATAAACAGATTTGAGAATGAAGCTATTGATTGTGATTGTTTTGATTTAGATGATCCAAATGTATAATAATAATAATAATATATTATTTGTAATAAATAAATAGAAGAATCGATTATTCTATTTTGCTATTCCTCCTACAGTATATCACCAAGTATCAAAAGGAATAAAAAGTAAAATAATTATTATCATCAATTAATTAATAGAGAATTTAATGTCAAAGAAAGGGTGGAATAGAATAATTATCGAAAAACCATTTGGGAAGGATTATGATAGTTCATTAAAACTAGGTAATGAATTATCAAAGTTATTCACAGAAAATCAGATATACCGTATAGATCATTATTTAGGTAAAGAAATGGTTCAAAACATCTTAATCACTCGATTTGCTAATGTGATGTATGAACCAATTTGGAATAATAATTATATTCGATCTGTTCAAATCGTCTTTAAAGAAGATATTGGAACTGAAGGAAGAGGTGGTTATTTTGATCAATATGGAATAATTCGTGATGTAATGCAAAATCATTTAATGCAAATATTCGCTTTAATCGCAATGGAAACTCCAATATCATTAGAAAGTGAAGATATTCGTGATGAGAAAGTGAAAGTATTAAAAATAACTGAAATAGCTAAGAAAGAAGATTTAGTAATAGGTCAAGTATATATATTTAATTATTTATAATGAATAGTATAAGAAAACAGGTGATAAACCAGGTTATAAAGATGACAAACAAGTTCCAAAAGATTCAAAAACTCCAACATTTGCTGAATTAATATTACATGTGAATAATCGTCGATGGGCTGGAGTTCCATTTTTATTGAAATGTGGTAAAGCATTGAATGAACGAAAAGCTGAAGTTCGAATTCAATTTAAAGACATTCCTGGTTCTTTATTTGGTGGAGTTGATCGAAATGAATTAGTGATTAGAGTTCAACCAAATGAAGCAATGTATTTAAAGATGAATATGAAAAGTCCTGGTTTAACAACAAGTGCAATAATGAGTGAATTAGATGTAACATTGAAAGATCGATTTAAAGATACTCGTTTACCTGAAGCCTATGAGAGATTAATATTAGATGTAATTCGAGGTGATCATAGTCATTTTGTTCGATTTGATGAATTACAACGAAGTTGGTTAATTTTTACTCCAATATTGAAAGAAATTGATGAAGGTGAAGTTCCATTGTATGACTATGAATGGGGAAGTCGAGGTCCAAAAGAAGGATATGAATTAATAAAAAGAATAGGTTATGTTCGAAGTGATAAATATAGTTGGAGTAAATAAATGTGAATTATATTATTATTATTATTATTATTTTGAATTTATTGTGTTAGTATAAATAAATATCAACTTATATAATACCCAATTCATTTATTCCATAGGATAATGAAGTTGGAATATCCCAAACTATTCTAAATTAAGAAACTATATTATTCACTTCTAATATACTGCTCATTATACTTTCATCTAATCTGATTAATGTCACAGTATATGTTTGCTGGTTTTCTTCTTCAAGAATACCTAAGATTCTACCATTTAAAGGATCAAGTGATAGTCCTTTACTTAAATCAGGCTTAAACGTAAATACACATACATGCATGTTGATATTTGGAATATTGGATATTATTTTATCACAAATCACATATTTTGCATTTGATTTAAATAATCAAACTCATTTTCCGAATTCATATATAGAATTAACAATAGTATTTATTATTTAGATTAATTTATACAAAAGACAAACATTTTGTTAATTTGTTGGTTGAAATAGATCACTATACTGAAACGACTGAACATGAATTTTGAAACGAAACAATTTCTATAAATTATTGAATCAAATGATGAAGGGTATCTAGAACATTCAACATGATTTAATTTCTTTTATTAATGTGATGTTAATACAAAAAATAGTTAAAATGTTATGAAATGTAAAGAAAGACAATAGAAAAAATCACATAAAAAGTCTAACTAACATATTATTTCCATGAATAGACAAATTTCAGTATTTTGATAATTGTTTATCAGTAACAGATATTATATTATCATTCTAAAACACAAGTTTGATAGATTAACCAAAATATGATATTTATGAATTTAGTTTTTGATAATTCTTTCTTTTCTTATTCTAAAATTCCATTTATTTTGAATATTCTAGTTGTTAGTTGGTTCAAAAAACTTCAACTAACAAAGATATGAAAGAATTGAAAGAAGATGTTCACATATTAAGAAATAGTTAAAATATTAGATAACTATAAAATGATAATAACATGTTAAATAATCTATTATCTCATCTACATGCAAAATAATTGATTGGAAAGTCAACTATACTATCACAATTTACAAATATTCCATCTTCAACTATAACACTTCAACACAATAATGCATTCATTATTAATACTATTATAACCTTCATCACTTTCAGATATTGCACTACAAGTTAAAATATCTATTTATATCTCTTATACATTCTATAAATATTCAACTCCATCAGCAAATATTAATTATCATTAGCAGCACATTTATATCACATTTCATTATCAAAAACACTAACTAACACTAAAAATTAACATTCATCATTTATATCATTACATCATGTGCAATATGCATTAATAGATCACAATTGAGTATTATTGTCTTTATCACACCTTCTTCAATTGAATTAAATCACATTTTAAGTTTGGGGTTATTCAAAATTTTGATAAAAATCTAATTTCGTTATTTTTGTTTTATATTTACATAAAGATGATAATAAAAGTGAATAAAACAATAAGAGAAGAGGGGTATATATTATATTTATATTTATGATAGATTATGTCGAAAACTGGTTGAAAGTGGTTTTGGTGATATAGAAGTGAAGATTGGAGATAATCGAATAATGTCAATCAAATCAATTTTAGTGAATGGAAATGAAACTGTAAAGAAACTGTTATTAGATAGTGAGTTTGTTGGAGTTTTCGAGTTATATGAAGAAATCGAAGAAATTGGCTATTATGAGATGGAGAAATACTACAGTGGTGGTGAACTGATAATCTGTAAAGAGAATGTGTGTGAAGTGTTGATGTTTTGTTTATGTTATTGTGAAAAAGAGATAATAAATGATTGTTATGAATTTGTGAAGAATAATATAGATGAAGATGTGTTAATGAAATTAATTCATATCTGTAATGTATTTGGTGGATGTTTGAGAGATATAGAAGAATTGAAAAATATGGAAATAGAAAAGCGAGGATATAAATATTTATATAAGAATGAATATTTGTTGAGATTAGAAATGAATAATTTGATAGAGATATTAAACATGAAAGATGTGATAATAGTGAATGAGTTATGGTTATTAAATCGATTATTAGAATGGTATAAATTCCAAAAGAATAACAATGATAATAAAGAGATAGAAGATGATTTTAAACAATTGATAGAAGAAGATATCGATAGTGAAAAGATAAAAGAGAAAGAGATAGAAAAAGAGAATAAAGAAATGTTGAAAGAAATGAAAATAGAATTGAAGAAAAATGAATGTAAAAATCATATAGAAATATATTTAATAAAAGATGAGAGAATTCAAAATGTAATAATGAACAAATACAATGAAGATAATGAAGACTTTAAAGAAGAAGAAAGAGGAATATTGGATAGAATGAAAGAAGAAGAATTGAATGATGAAATAATGTGTATATTAGAAATGAATAATATAAAAATGATGGAAATAGTATTGATGATAATGAAATATAAAAATATAAAAAAGGAAAGTATAAATGCTAAAAATATGTTTAAATAGAATATATCTCAAATACAGAAAAGAGAAATCTATTGGAAAGATTATGTATAGAATATAATGAGAATAAAAGAAATCGAACAATGAAAAGTATATGTTTGTTTGTTGATGATAAAAAGAGTGTTTCATTAATGGAAGAAGTATGTGGAAAAGAGATTCTTTTTAGAATATTGAATGAAGATAATTGTCTAAATTCCAAATCAAAAGAAATATTAATAGAATATATAAAAGAGAATAAACTGAGTTTAAAAGAAGAAGAAGAAATGATAGAAATAATGAAAGATAAAGAATTATTGAATGAATTAAAAACAAAAGAAATCACATCATTTTCATATCCTCAATTCAGAATATTTATTTGGATTAAATGAAGAAATATCAATAATTCCATCATTTGATGGAAATCGATGTGAATTTTCAATCAATCCTTCATTGCCAGATGGTTTAATGATAGAAAAAGAGAATGGAATAATTAATGGAAAAATGAATAAAGAAATCGAAAATAGAGAATATGAAATAAGTTGTAAGAATATTGTAAATGAAAAGAAATTCAAAATATCATTAGAATTTATGTTGGGAAGATTCACAGAATTAAACAAAAGTGATGGAATAACAATATCTAATAATGGAAAATTAATAAAAAATATATTCTATGGTTATTATCATTGTTATTTAAATTTGAAAATGGAAGATGGAGTTTATCATATCAGATATCAATTTCATCAAAATGGATGTTATAATGATGATTTAATGTTAGGATTATCAACTGATAATAAATATTCTGGTGATGATATTCATAATCAATCAACAACATGTAATTATTATGCATTTGATGGTAAAAGTCAAGATATTGCTCAATTTTGTCATATTGGAAGAGTTGTTAATAAAAATCCAAATTTCAATAATCATGGAGATGGTTCAATTTATGAAATGATTGTTGATATAAATAAAAGAGAATTTTGGATTAGTCATAATAATTCATCTCCTATTTTACTTGTTAAAGATTTACCTTATCCATTATATTCATATGCTGAATTATACATTTTAGAAGCTTCAATAGAATTATTATCAATTTCTAATCAAACAGGTTAGATAATATGAATATTTAAACATTTACATTCTTCATAATGTATTGTTGTTTATATTTTCGCAAAAACAAAGAAAATATAAAAATAGTTTGAATTACTATATTCAAGGCTTGATTTTCATTTTTATAAAAATCCAAATAAAAAGTGATGCGGAAGTATTTTAATATAAATGATGTTATGATGGTTATTATGGGAAGTGTTGATAAGAATCTAGTGAAATGATGAAGATATTGTAGCAGATTACCAGTTTTGTGTATTAGAGGTGTTTGTCAATCAATATCCTATGCAGTTATGATTGATGATTTAATTGTCTATTTTATGAGTGACTTTATTTTGACTGAAGATATTTCCCATTATTTCATATTATTTCATATTCATATCCTATTTGTTTATATTATATATTACACTTACCTCATTTCAGTTGATTATGATGTATTTATATGTAAAATTAGGTGTATTATCTACTTTGTTACCACTTGTTGTATTGTTTTTAAACTGATTTAATATCATCAATATAACTCGTAATACTTTACCCAAATGGTTAATCGAGTTTTATTATTTCATTCCAATGAGTTATATGATAAAAGGAATGACAATAAATGAATTTACAAGAGAATCATTTGATTTTCCAACAGATCAGAATGAAGAATGGCAATATTTGTTGATATTAATCTATGAATGTATTGTATTACATTATATTGTATATGATTCATTTCCACCAAGTAAAACCGTTTCAATAAAAGATGTGAAATCTGTTGATTTAACAAGCCAAAGTGAAATGAGTGGAAGATCTTCAGTTTCAGAAGTTAAATTTAACACAATTGATTTTTCATTTGAACATATAAAATATACAGTAAAAATAAAAGATGGAGATACTAAAAAGAAAGATAGATAAAATATTATTGAATGATGTAAGTGGATATGTTCTATCTCCCAGTATGACAACATTAATGAATGATTTGAAGATATTATAATAAAATATATTTTATTCAATTTTTGTTGCTATTTGTAGCATATAAATAACTATAAAATACAGAATACTATTTTGTCCTTATATTTTGCTTTTAAATTTTGAGTTAGTATTTCTTTTTTATTCTTATATTTACTACTGATTTTATGACCTATATTCTTCTAATTCCACTAAAATTAAAACTAATATCAAGTATCATATTCTTCTTCAATTTTCGCTTCTTAATAAATATTAATTAATATATCCTTTTATTATTCAATATAACCTGACATAGACATATTTGACTAAATACATTCTACAAATGTTTCTAACACTATCAAAAGTTTAATTAGTTAGCATAGATAGTACTGATATCAAAATTATTACTCCATCATATCATATATATACTCCCGATATTTTGAATTGTAAAAATATATCAAAAAGATTGTCTTAAAGATTTCTTCATTTTAGAATTTCTTCTGTTATACGATTACAGATACTACTATTTAAGTATTTATTCTGTCTTAAGCATAATCTATCTTTTAATAGATCTTTTATTCTATTCACTATTAACCATCTCACTTTCGGCTTTAACACACTTTGTATTGATTTTTTAGTTTTACAACAGAAATATTTCTTCTTCTTTATTGTATTGTGAGCTATCAATAACATTTTCATATCTTATTTTACCTAATGAATTAATTATTGCTGAGTGTATATATAGAAGAAGAACAAGAACGAGAAATGTTTGCACGATTTAATAATTCAGCATTTTTATGTTCTACAATTTAATGAATATTTATACACTTCGATTATGAAGTAATTGATTTTTTAAGCATCTTGATAATGAAGAATTTCAACAAAAATGAACAATTCAACAACAATAGAGTATAATACTATTTTTATATAAAAGAAACAAATTAAGTATTTTCATATAGTTTAATTTCTCTTTCAATTTTCAAAATCTCTTCTTTTCTATTTTCTATTTCATTTTTTACGTTTTGAACCATCACTTCTTTTTGTTCACATTCTTCGGTTAGTGATTTAAGCATCCTTTCATATTTTCTATTTTAATATACAAGAAATAATATACTCTTGATTTTGTATTAGATAGTATAATGTTTCAATTTGATTGTATCTATCTTGTAACAAATAAATAGCATGATTTATGGAAGGTTTATATTCTTTAATCATTTTATCAATTTCTTGTTTTATCTTATCATTATCTAATACCTCAATTTTTGGAATTTTCATAACTCTGTGTAAAATTTCATTTTCAATTTTAGTAAAATCAATTGGAATATATTTCGGTGATATATTTAATTCACTATTATTAAATTTCAATATAGCAATATCATCCAGTTTATTTATATCATTTAGCCCACCTATATATATTATAATATTTTTATTTGCTATATAAACTGATGAATGTTTTTCTCTTGGCTGTGGTAATTCTCCTTCCACTTTTATTAAATTATTATTATTATCTATTGAAACATCTAAAATATTATTATTATTATCAATCCATTTATGTATATTAATATCAAATAATGAGATATTACTATTCTTTCTATGTCCAGAATGGCCTCCAAATTGTAAAATTATATTATTTGATATTAAATTACAAGTTTGATTATAAACAGCATAATTAGTAGTGTTAATTTCATATTTTTCCCAATTATAATCAGGTAAAGAAAGTGAATAAATGTCTTTACAAATAGAAGAATTCTTTTTATTGGAAGAATAATCTGTACCTCCGATTATATATATTTTATCTTTAATTATAACACTACTGTGTCCATCTCTACATAAAGGAATACTTTCACCTGTGCATTTTATATTGGTCAGTCGATTTTCTCTTATTTCATATAATAATATTGACATTTCTTCTTCTTTTCTCCCTGTTCCTCCAATTATTAAAAGACTATTACAACTTATTGGAATTGTAGTGTGAAATGCTAATGGTGGAAGGGATGGAGATGTGGTGATCTTTCTCCAGACTGATGTAGATATATTGTAAGCATATATATCATTCAAACGAGTGGTATTATATCCTCCAATTATGTAAACATCATCGTTTACTAATGTTGCTGTATGACCTGAACGTGGAGTTGGAATGTCTCCTATTATTCAATATATAAACTGGATATAGTTATACCTTCAGCATTAATCAATTTTAGTTTATAATCCTCTAATGACATTGAGTATAATTTATTTTCAACTTCTACATCTACTCCTCCAAATATGAATATTTCATTGGTTGCTATATTGTAAGTGGAAGTATGTCCACAAACCGGAAGGAAAACATCTGAATTTGGAGGTGATGGAAGCTATTATGGTATAATAATATTCATTAAAATAAATACCCATGTGAAAGAATACATTTTTGAATTTTTAAAATTCACAGAAAACAATCGTTGTTAACAATCGATACAGCAATCGATAGTTATCTTCTTCTCGAATGTTCAAGAATCATTTGTTGAAACGACAATAATTTCTCTTCTTATTCTTAACAACCTAAGCACTGCTTGAAAATGACTTATTCAGATAAATTATTACTCAATGAAGTTGATGTTGCTGGTAAGAGAGTATTAATTCGTGTTGATTTTAATGTACCAATGAAAGACGGTAAAATCACCAATACTAACAGAATTGATTGTACATTACCAACAATTGAATATTGTATAAAGAATGGTGCAAAAGCTATAATTTTAATGTCTCATTTAGGAAGACCTCAAGGAAACAAAGTTCCTGAAATGAGTTTAAAACCAGTTGCTACATGTTTAAGTGAAAAATTACATCATGAAGTAAAATTCTTAGATGATTGTCAAAGTAAAGAAACAATAGAAGCTTGTAAAAATCCCAGTAATGGAAGTATATTCTTATTAGAAAACTTGAGATTCTATGCTGAAGAAGAAGGAAGTGGAGTAAAAGATGGTAAAAAATTTAAACCGAGTGAAGAGAATGTGAAGTTATTTCGAGAACGATTAAGTGAACTAGGTGATATTTATATAAACGATGCATTTGGAACAGCTCATCGTGGTCACAGTTCAATGGTGGGAATAAATTTACCAATTCGAGCCAGTGGTTTCTTGATGGGAAAAGAATTACATTTCTTTGGAATGGCGTTAGAGAATCCTAAACATCCATTTACAGCGATTGTAGGTGGAAGTAAAGTAAGTGATAAAATCCAATTATTAAAGAATCTGATAGATAAAGTCGATAATTTATTGATTGGCGGTGGAATGGCATTTACATTCTTAAAAGTATTAAATAACATGAAGATAGGAAGTAGTTTATATGATGAAGAAGGCAGTAAGATAGTGAAAGAGATAATGGATAAAGCTAAAGCTAAGAATGTAAAGATTTTATTACCAAGTGATTTTATAATAGGAGATAAGATAGATGAGAGTAGTAAAGTAGAAGAAGCAACAATCAAGAGTGGAATCAAAGATGGTTATTTGGGTTTAGATATAGGTAAAGAAAGTTTAAAAGAATTTGGGGAAGTAATAAAAGAAAGTAAGACAATAATTTGGAATGGTCCTGTAGGTGTATTTGAAGTAAGTCATTTCAGTAAAGGAAGTAAAGGTATATTAGAATTTGTAGGTGAATCAACCAAGACTGGAGGAATAACAATCGTTGGTGGAGGAGATACAGCTACATGTGTTCAAAAGAATAATGGAGATAAACTAGTAAGTCATATCAGTACTGGTGGAGGTGCAACATTAGAGTTATTAGAAGGAAAAGAACTACCAGGAGTTGCTGCATTATCAATTAGAGATAAGAATGCAATTTCAAGTAAATTAACTTTAAGTGATTGTAATGTAAGTGGACAAAGAGTATTAATTCGTGTTGATTTTAATGTACCAATGAAAGACGGTAAAATCACCAATACTAACAGAATTGATTGTACATTACCAACAATTGAATATTGTATAAAGAATAGTGCAAAAGCTATAATTTTAATGTCTCATTTAGGAAGACCTCAAGGAAACAAAGTTCCTGAAATGAGTTTAAAACCAGTTGCTACATGTTTAAGTGAAAAATTACATCATGAAGTAAAATTCTTAGATGATTGTCAAAGTAAAGAAACAATAGAAGCTTGTAAAAATCCCAGTAATGGAAGTATATTCTTATTAGAAAACTTGAGATTCTATGCTGAAGAAGAAGGAAGTGGAGTAAAAGATGGTAAAAAATTTAAACCGAGTGAAGAGAATGTGAAGTTATTTCGAGAACGATTAAGTGAACTAGGTGATATTTATATAAACGATGCATTTGGAACAGCTCATCGTGGTCACAGTTCAATGGTGGGAATAAATTTACCAATTCGAGCCAGTGGTTTCTTGATGGGAAAAGAATTACATTTCTTTGGAATGGCGTTAGAGAATCCTAAACATCCATTTACAGCGATTGTAGGTGGAAGTAAAGTAAGTGATAAAATCCAATTATTAAAGAATCTGATAGATAAAGTCGATAATTTATTGATTGGCGGTGGAATGGCATTTACATTCTTAAAAGTATTAAATAACATGAAGATAGGAAGTAGTTTATATGATGAAGAAGGCAGTAAGATAGTGAAAGAGATAATGGATAAAGCTAAAGCTAAGAATGTAAAGATTTTATTACCAAGTGATTTTATAATAGGAGATAAGATAGATGAGAGTAGTAAAGTAGAAGAAGCAACAATCAAGAGTGGAATCAAAGATGGTTATTTGGGTTTAGATATAGGTAAAGAAAGTTTAAAAGAATTTGGGGAAGTAATAAAAGAAAGTAAGACAATAATTTGGAATGGTCCTGTAGGTGTATTTGAAGTAAGTCATTTCAGTAAAGGAAGTAAAGGTATATTAGAATTTGTAGGTGAATCAACCAAGACTGGAGGAATAACAATCGTTGGTGGAGGAGATACAGCTACATGTGTTCAAAAGAATAATGGAGATAAACTAGTAAGTCATATCAGTACTGGTGGAGGTGCAACATTAGAGTTATTAGAAGGAAAAGAACTACCAGGAGTTGCTGCATTATCAATTAGAGATAAGAATGCAATTTCAAGTAAATTAACTTTAAGTGATTGTAATGTAAGTGGACAAAGAGTATTAATTCGTGTTGATTTTAATGTACCAATGAAAGACGGTAAAATCACCAATACTAACAGAATTGATTGTACATTACCAACAATTGAATATTGTATAAAGAATAGTGCAAAAGCTATAATTTTAATGTCTCATTTAGGAAGACCTCAAGGAAACAAAGTTCCTGAAATGAGTTTAAAACCAGTTGCTACATGTTTAAGTGAAAAATTACATCATGAAGTAAAATTCTTAGATGATTGTCAAAGTAAAGAAACAATAGAAGCTTGTAAAAATCCCAGTAATGGAAGTATATTCTTATTAGAAAACTTGAGATTCTATGCTGAAGAAGAAGGAAGTGGAGTAAAAGATGGTAAAAAATTTAAACCGAGTGAAGAGAATGTGAAGTTATTTCGAGAACGATTAAGTGAACTAGGTGATATTTATATAAACGATGCATTTGGAACAGCTCATCGTGGTCACAGTTCAATGGTGGGAATAAATTTACCAATTCGAGCCAGTGGTTTCTTGATGGGAAAAGAATTACATTTCTTTGGAATGGCGTTAGAGAATCCTAAACATCCATTTACAGCGATTGTAGGTGGAAGTAAAGTAAGTGATAAAATCCAATTATTAAAGAATCTGATAGATAAAGTCGATAATTTATTGATTGGCGGTGGAATGGCATTTACATTCTTAAAAGTATTAAATAACATGAAGATAGGAAGTAGTTTATATGATGAAGAAGGCAGTAAGATAGTGAAAGAGATAATGGATAAAGCTAAAGCTAAGAATGTAAAGATTTTATTACCAAGTGATTTTATAATAGGAGATAAGATAGATGAGAGTAGTAAAGTAGAAGAAGCAACAATCAAGAGTGGAATCAAAGATGGTTATTTGGGTTTAGATATAGGTAAAGAAAGTTTAAAAGAATTTGGGGAAGTAATAAAAGAAAGTAAGACAATAATTTGGAATGGTCCTGTAGGTGTATTTGAAGTAAGTCATTTCAGTAAAGGAAGTAAAGGTATATTAGAATTTGTAGGTGAATCAACCAAGACTGGAGGAATAACAATCGTTGGTGGAGGAGATACAGCTACATGTGTTCAAAAGAATAATGGAGATAAACTAGTAAGTCATATCAGTACTGGTGGAGGTGCATCTTTAGAATTACTTGAAGGTAAGGTTCTTCCTGGTATTACTGCATTATCTGGAAAGAATGAAAGTAAGTCATGTATTATTATGTAAAAAGAAGAATGAAGATAATAAACATCATATTATAGAAAAAATAAAGAGAACATTAATTATCATTCATATACTAAAACTATTTTTTTGTTTCTTATACTAAAAATAATAAAATTATACAACGACAATAATAACAATCTAATATACATACTACCATAACATGTAATATATCCAGCATATATATATATATATATATAATCTCATAATCCATTTTCATAGTCTGTCAATTTCAATCACACATGTTGACACATTTCTTAACGACGATCTAACACTTCTATTACATTTCGGTTTACTAGCATCACTTGCCTTTTCTTTAATCGAAGGTCTTCCAAATGAAGTATTTAATGAATTTCTCACAATTCTATGAATCACTGATATTTTTGGATAATATAATGAACAAGTATAACGAATAACTTGTTCAAATGTTGAATCAACTTTGTCTTGTGGATATGAATAATCATATTGATAAAGTGGTGGTAAATTAAAAATATATCTTTTAAAAACATCACAACATCTTTCATTAGGATATTTGTTGTTTTTTGTGTAATAATCTTGAATTATTCGAATATTTGAATTTCTAAATTCTATTCTTCGACATATTTCTGCTCCAACCATACATCTTATTTCATTTTGTAAAGATACATACTGTTGAAATACTATTGGCATTTTGGTGTACAACGTGACGATATCTTCAAAATATATGTACAATTTATTAATTCCGAATACAGATGCTAAAGCTGTATCTATACTAACAGGACAATGAATTTTTGTGCAAAATAACTGGAAAGTAGGCTATAAATGTGTAATCATAATTAATACAAATGACAGTGGAGTGTATGGAGATACTTGAAATGATGCTAACAACACTATAACAATATATATATAAGAATACATTTCAATGTATACTCAGGTGGTAAGAATAAAATGGACAAGATATACCAAATAAACTGGGATGATGTAAATTCTTCTATAAGTATATTACTAGTAGTTTATACTATATATAGAGCCTAAAGCTAAATTCACAGGGTTTGTTCCAGCAGATCCACGAATTATATTTGTAGGTGTGACATTATTACTATAATATAGGTATTATACAATTAATATACTATTTGGATTTAACATCATAATATAATTTGAAGAAATAAGATACTTCTTGATTATTTACTAAATGTAACTGGATAATATATACGATATAAGTATCTTACGATTAACAAAGTATTACCACTAAGTTCTTCTCCCATAATTACATATAAAATCAGAAAAAATTAAAAAAACAAATTTCTATTCGAACATGTTTGAAAAAATAATATTTCAAAAAAGCATAGTTAATTAGTTTATAAGATTGTTTGTAGAGGATAACATCATAAGAAAGCATCAAATTAGTCTCATAGATTAAATATTGAGTTAACCTTTTAAAATAATCACAAATTGAATTAAACTAATACTTTAATTCTTTTAAATTACTTAATTTAAACATCCTATATTTATTACTTTGATTTAGGATTATCAGAAACAATCATATTAAAACTACTACAAGATTCGTGATGTTCTGTATTCTTCAACGATGATCTAACACTTCTATTACATTTGGGTTTACTTGCATCACTTGGTTTTTCTTTAAATGAAGGTCTTGTATATGAAGTATCCAAAGAATTCTTAACATTCCTTGGAATTATTGACACTTTTGAATAATATTGTGCACAATTAAAACGAATAACATATTCAAATGTTGATTCCACCTTATCTTGAGGTAATGAGTGATCATATTGATACAATGGAGGTAATCGGTAAAATATTCTCTTTAACAATTCACAACAGCTTTCACTTGGATATTTGTTGTTTTTAAGGTAATAATCTTGAATTACACGAATGTTCTTTCTTCTATAGTCAATTCTTCGACATATTTCTTCTCCAACCATATGCCTTATTTCTGTTTGTAGAAAAGTAAATTGCTGGAACGTTTTAGGCATTTTTGTGTATATTTCGACTATATCTTCAAATTCTAGAAAAGTTTTATTTCTTTGGAAAACATCCATCATTATCACATCTATACTCACAGGACTATGTATTTTTGTTACAAATGCTTGAAAAGAAGCCTATGAGAATAAATATGCATAAAATACATATGGTATAGGTGAAAATGGTGTGATTTGAAAAGACGATAATAATACTATTGCAATGTAAATAACGATAGAAAATACATTTCAATGTATATTCAGGAGGGAAAAATAAAATGGACAAAACATACCACACAAACTGGGACGATGTAAACTCTTCTATATATTTATGTATAAGTGTATATACTATATATTGAGCCTAAAGCTAAATTTACAGGATTTGTCCCTGATATACCACGAATTATATTTGTAGGTGTGACAATCGTACTGTTATTAATATATCATAGATTTAATATACTATTTTGATTTAATATCGTAATACAGTTTGAAAAAGTGTTCGATTTCTTCATTGTTTACTATAGTTTAATATCACAAACTTTTATACGGTATAAGTACTTGGCTAGCAACAAACTATTACCACCTAATTCATCAGACATTATCGCTTGTGTTTTGGAATTCTTTCATATCGTTTCTTTTTATTGTCTCTCAAGCTATAGTCAAGCTTCTCTTCATTTTTTTGAAAAGAACTTATTAGTTGTGCAATTATCTTGCAAAAATATTATATCTGTCGTATTAAGAGTAAATTGACATGATATTGTTTTGTGAGGCATTCTATGGAGGATCTCACCAACAATTTATTGATCTATTACATTTAGAATATTCCGATAGTGATTTGATTATTTTATCACCCAAAAAGTTCCATTGGAGGATGAGGTATTAATATTCTGATAATAATCTATACTGTAAATATAGAACATCATCATATGAGTTGTCATTGATAATACCACGTGGAAAAGAGTATGATAAATTATTTGTATCATCTACTTTTAATCTATGTGAATTATTAGGTTTAAGACCAGATCTATTAAAATGTAAGAAATTTTTATACTTTCATGAAAATCAATTAGCATATCCAAAGCAAAAGAAACAAGAAAGAGATGTTCAATTTGGTTTAAATCAAAGTTCTATCTTGTGTAGTTGCAGATCACATATTATTCAATTCACAATACAATTTAAACTCTTTTTATGAAATGATACCAACATTTTTAAATTCTTTTCCATACAAAATTGAAGTTGACTTAATATCTTTAATGTACAAGTCAACAGTATTATATTACCCAATACAAAAGCCAATAGTTCCTTCTACTATCAATTGTACAATAGATAAACCTATTAATATAGTGTGGCCACATAGATGGGAGCATGACAAGAATCCCGACTCATTCTTCAAAGTTTTATATAAACTTGATGAAAAAAACATTCAATTCACCTTAACAGTAATTGGTGAAAAGTATGAAGACTCGCCTGAAATATTTACTGAAGCAAAATTGAAATTATCTAAACATATAAAACATTGGGGATATGTACAGTCAAAAGAAGATTATTGGAAGTTATTATTTGAAAGTAATGTTGCTGTTTCTACTGCTAATCATGAATTTTATGGTGTAAGTATGTTAGAGTGTTGTTTAGCTGGATGTTTTGTATTATGTCCTAATAGGTTGTCGTATCCTTTTATATTCTCCAAAGAGCATTTATATACGACTGATACTCAATTGTATAAGAAATTGAAAGATATATGTGTAAGGCCAAGTGAAATTTTGAATGATTATAGAAAGAGTGGTTTATATGAAGATTACAAACAACAGACTGTTGAGTCTATTTCGAATTATCAATGGCAGCACTTGAAAACAAATTATGATTATCTTTTGAAGATTAATTAGTATTTATTCTATTTATAACTTTAGTATAACTACTTTTTTGTTTGGAAGTCTAAAAAAAGTACCTATTTTGCCTTTTAAAATTAAGGAATGGATATTGTTCGGCTTGAATGAATGAAAAAAAACTGAATGATATTTTTTAATTGAATATGTCAGAATCTCTTGATGGAAACTCTTTTCTTTTGGCGCAGTGCATATTTCGTATATCCTCTTTGTTATAGTATGTTAGTAAATAAGGAAGAGGTTGACTATCTTCAAAAGTTGTACAAGATACTCATAATACAAACGTATAATAATTCCATTCTATAAATTAGACCACATTTGCAACCAACAAATATTATAAAATCAGCCGTAGGAACGAATATAATAAATATCTCTTTAGGATCTATTTTTCGTATATATAATTTCCATTTTTTTAATACAATGATAGATGATATGACTTTTCAAGATTTTTTCTGGTATACTATGTCAATTATTTTCATGGATATTTCCGATATGCTTAAAATTATTCTTGCATCCTTTCAAATATCTCCATACAATCCAATATCATACATAGACCTTTTTAATTTCTTTGTAAAGATTAATTCAATAACACCAGTAATGGATACTATTTTAAGAGGATTACCACAACGAAACAAACAATTTATTATGTTTGATGAACTAATAGAAATATATAAGACAAAACCGGAATATTTTGTGTTAATAGATGATTTAAAAAAGGAATTTAAAGATTATATAGGCAATGATTTTTGTAATACAATTAAAGAAAGAATATTACATATTGATGAAATAAAAAATTATCAAGATACACATGGGACTTATCCTTCTGAACCTTGTACATATAAATTAAAGAATATATTGCTAAAAACACCACCGAAATATAGGTATGATTATTCAATCTCACTCTCTTTACTTCCTTCTACGATTGATAAACTATGTAGGTGTTATTGTAGTAAATATATGAAAAATTGTGGACAGAGAAGGTCGTCTATGCATCCTTTGAGGAAATCTAAGTTTATCGAAGCTTCAGCTACTGTGAATCCATTAAATCTTAAGAGAAAGAAAACTACTGTTGATAATGATAATGTAAGTGTTCCAAGATCAAGAAGAAGCCAAATGAACCAGTCGTTCATTGAGGTGATGTCTAATACTTCTGATAGGAATTTGAATCACACTGTTCATACAAATAGAGCATCCATAATTCCTATACAGAATTGAAATATACTTATTAATTTAAATAAGTGATAATGTGTATTGTTGATGTATATTTATATTTATTTAATTGATTAATTGTGTATTTGAATGTTTTGTGTTTGTTTTAAATAAAGAGATGATGAAATATTCTATAATACAAATTTGCTGTATTTTTGTGTGTATTAGGATGTATCCTCACTTTTTTGCTTCTATCTCTTTCATTTTATCATTTATCTATTATGCAACAAATGTTTATCCTACTATAAGTGTTGGTAATCCAGGTGAATATATTACAGCTGCTTATACTTTTGGTAATACTTATCCTCCAGGATATCCAACATATATTATGTTAGCTCAAATATTTCTATTAAATCCATATGGAAATATAGCTTGGAAACTCAATATAATGTCAGCATTTTTGTCATCTTTAGTTTCTATGTTTGTTTATTTAATTTTAGAGTTGATATATGATAAACCGTCATTTAATATGTATAATATATATATATTATTCGTCTATTGTTAATATATAGATCAGTTTGTAATTTCACACTTTCTATGTGGTATACAATGTCACACACAGCAAAATATTATGCAGCAGTAGCAGATGTATTCTCATTAAATGCAATGTTATATACACTGTTGTTATATACATTTTTATATTCATCTAAATATCAATCAAAGTATAGTAATAATTGGTTCTATTTAATATGTGGTTTAAGTTGTACCTGTCATCACACATTAATATTTATGGTAATTCCATTATTTGTATTTCACATATTAATCATATTTATCAATATAAATAAAGGTAATTGTTTTGATTATAAATATACAATTCAACATATTTTCAATATGTTTTTGTTCTTATTTATTGGATTATCTCCATATTTTTTCTTATTTGAATTAGATGAAAATAGACCGATCGGAAGTTGGGGAGATT
Organism: Proteromonas lacertae; assembly: GCA_002245135.1. Lineage (NCBI taxonomy): Eukaryota > Bigyra > Opalinata > Proteromonadidae > Proteromonas > Proteromonas lacertae. The sequence goes on from NGBS01001178.1 coordinate 90,747, forward strand.
TATCAACATGGAGTGGTTTTTTGAAACATATTTTAAGATATGAAATTAATAATGAATATTATTTACCACCTAAAATTAATATAACCTCGCAGTTGTATAATTCAAATTTTTGGAAGACAGTTAATGAAAAACAATACAAATACTATATGATTCCAATTACAACAATTATATTTATAATCTTTCTAACTATTCCATATTTATATAAAATGATAAATATATCAAATCACTTAAAACATTGGAATGAGAATAGAAAATCATTTACATATCATTTATACTTTATTATCACCAATTCATTTTTATATTATTATTTAGTGTATAAGAATTATAAAGGTCTGGAAGGCCATTTATTTCCTACTAATACATATCAATACTGGATGGTATTGTTTATTAATTTGTCAATATTATTATCATTCATGATAAACATTATTCTTAGTTGCTTTAGTGTATTTTGGTGGTTTATTTGTATATTTTTTTATTGTTTTATTTAGTAGATGTGGAAATTATATTATCAGCTGCTTTATTGAAATATCAATATGATAATTTCAGTTATTTTCAATTCAGAGATCATGATTTCGCTGAGAAAACTCTGGGATTTATATATGACAAAACACTACCTAATTCTTTAATACTAATGAATGATTATCTATATTATGGAATGTTGAGATATTATTTCTATTGCTACAGAATTGATAAAACTAAAACTTTATATTTTCCTTTACAAATGGGAATGAATTGGTATTTAGAAAGAGATGAAGAACAACCAAAACAACGAATAAGAGTACAAACAAAACAATTTCTCAAACCTAATACAAAAGGTTTGAGTATTATAACGGATAAAATTTCTAAAATGAATTTTCAGCATTATAGAGCTATATATTCTGATATTCTTACATTCTTATATACTCCTGTTATTTCAATAGTTGATAAACACAATACTTCATTGCTTTTACCTCAACATTTGTTGTTTAGATATTTTCCAGATGATGAAACTATTTATCAAGCGAAATTATGGACTGAAACTGTTATTGAACAGTATTATACACTTAAAGATGTTATTATTAAGTATTATCCAGCTCCAATGTATATATATATATATATATATATTTATTAAAATAAATAGATATGTTTTACCTCCTGAAGATATTCTATTATCAAAAATTTGTTTGATAATTTGAATTGTTTGATTGTTCAATTAGCTAATTTTATAGATTTAGTTGAAAATAATAGGTTTGAATATATCAATAACTTTTATACCTTAGCAATTGATTATTTCAAGTTAATTCTGCATTATGAAATACATCATCGTATTATCTGTAATTATATATTTATTTAATAGCAACACCTGGAATTATTACAAAAATGGAAGAATATATACCTTATATGAGGAAATACTTGAAAACAGAGTTGGAACAGAGAATAAAGATATATTATTCCACAAAATTGTTTATTGATTTGAATATATGTGATAATGAAGAGAAATATGTAGAGTTTCTACTGTTATTCAAAAAATATATGACAGGATACAGGAAGAAAGATACTTTGAATTATTTGAAGGATTTAGAGCTGTATGTTGATTACAGAGAAGCTATTGAATCACAAATTGCTGAGTATTTGTGAGGAGTATAATATGTTGTTTATTAATTTATTTATTTTTGTTTTATATAAGTGATTTTTACAATAATACATACTTAAAAAATTCTCGCAATGGTAATTTTGATGAAAAAAGAGAAAAAAAAGAATATAATGACAAGCAAAGGCTTGTTTCAAAAGAAAATCGAAAAAGTGAAAAATTAATATGGACAACTACACTGTAATTCGATCTTTAGGTACTGGTTCTTTTGGTACTGCAGAATTAGTGAGACGTAAGTCAGATAAAGAATTTTTAGTGATAAAACGAATAATGATCGAAAATATTAAAGATTTAGAGGCAAGTGATTGTCAGAATGAAGTATATTTGATATTTATTATATATGTCCTATATAATAGGTTGAGGTACTTAAGAAACTAGATCATCCAAACATTATCAAATATTATGGTTCTTTTTACGATAAACAAAGTTTTAACATAGTAATCGAGTATGCTGATGGTGGTGATCTGTCTAATAAAATAGCTCTAGCAAAAGAAAAGAGTGAGTATAATTATCTCTATCAGTTATACATGTAGATATCTCCAAGAAGATGAAATTCTCTATATTTTCGCCCAAATATGTTCAGCCATCAAGACAATGCATCATAAACACATACTTCATCGAGATCTCAAAACTCAAAATATATTTTTGACTAAATCACTTATTGTAAAATTAGGTGATTTCGGCATATCAAAAATACTTACAAATACTACAGATTGTGCTAAAACAATGATAGGCACACCATATTATATGAGTCCTGAATTATGTGAAGACACTCCTTACAATACAAAATCTGATATTTGGAGTTTGGGATGTGTTCTATATGAAATGACTACTACAAATAGAGCGTTTAATGCGAATAATATTTGTGCAGTTGTTATGAAGATATTAAGTGGTAAATATCCACCTATTCCTGACAGATATTCAGATGGGTTAAGATTATTAATAAGTATATATATATATATTCAACTAATTTTATTATTTATTATATTTATTTATTGTTATTAGATCGAATGTTACAATTAGATCCAAAGAAAAGACCGTCAATCGATGAAATTGTTGCTAGTCCAATCGTCCAAAATGCTTTAACCAATTGGGGACAATTAACCCAAACCATCAAAGCCAATAATAGAATATTCGGATCAAGATCTTCATCCTCTCCTAAACGAAGTAATAAAAAGAATTTAATAACAAGTCCATCACCAGCTAATGGCATGGGAAGAAAACAGCCATATAACCAAGTAAATGATGATCCTACAACTCCATCATCAGCATTATATTTAACACGAAGAAAAGGAGAAATAAAAGCATTTGCTGATAAGTATGTCAATCCAGAGCAAAGAGACAAGATAATGGCTGATAGAGAAAGAGTTAAATTGGAAAAAGAGAAAAAAGAAGAAGAAAAAGAATCTGAAATACTGAAAGAAAAAGAGTTAAAACAATTGGCAAGAGAAAGAAAGAAACAAATTGAATATGAAAGACAAGAGAAAGCAAAAGCATTAAAAGAGCATGATAAAGAATTCCATAAGAAAATGAAATCAGTAAAACCAACACTATCAATTTCACAATTAAAAAGAGAAGCACGAAAAAATAATAAAGTTCATTCAGCAGATGATTTTACTGTTGAAATATGCATTCCAAATATGACAAAATCTCAAGTAGTTGAATCTAAATCTGAATCTTCATTAAATGAACCACCACCAATTGTTATTGAAAGAGATAATAATTATAGAAATAATAATAGAAAATATTCATCTTCTGAAAGTAAATCTGATTTGAATAATGATGATATTGATACTGTTGTAATACATAAAAATTTAGTTGATGATTATTCAACTCCATCTACACCAGATATTGGTCAATGTGATGAAGTTTATAACTGTGAAAAAGAGAATGAATTGGCTATTGAAATGAGTAAATTAAAAAATGCAAAACCATCCACACCTGAATCTCATTCTTCTACTAATACTACTACAGCTAATAATGAAGAAGAAGAACCACTTGGAACAAAAATAGAAAAGTTAAAAACTCAATGTGAAAAAGCCTTAGGTTTTGATTTATTTATGGAGTTATATAGATATCTGAGAGATCATACTGGTGATACATTTGCACCTGATTTTGTACCTTCTGATAAAGTGATGTATGTAAGTAGAGTGTTGAGAATAATATCCTATGAGAATGAACTGTTTAAGTAAAAGAAAGAATGGGTTTTAAATAAAAAATAAAAAAAGAAAGAGTATATAGATATTTTCTATTTTTGTTCTGATTTTGTTTGTGTTTTGTTTGTATTATTTAATAATTAACAGTATAAAATTTATAGTATCTTGGGTTATATTGATAAAGAAGGTGACAATTTAGCAGATATTACACTACAAGTTAAAATATCTATTTATATCTCTTATACATTCTATAAATATTCAACTCCATCAATAAATATTAAATATCATCTACATTATGTTTATATCACATTTCATTATCAAAAACACTAACTAACACTAAAAATTAACATTCATCATTTATATCATCACAACATATACAATATACATTAATAAATCACAATTGAGTATTATTGTCTTTATCACACCTTCTGCAATTGAATTAAATCACATTTTAAGTTTGGGGTTATTCAAAATTTTGATAAAAATTGAATTTCGTTATTTTTGTTTTATATTTACATAAAGATGATAATAAAAGTGAATAAAGCAATAAGAGAAGAGGGGTATATTTTGTATTTATTTTTATGATAGATTATGTCGAAAATTGGTCGAAAGTGGTTTTGGTGATATAGAAGTGAAGATTAGAGATAATCGAATAATGTCAATCAAATCAATTTTAGTGAATGGAAATGAAACTGTAAAGAAACTGTTGTTAGATAGTGAGTTTGTTGGAGTTTTCGAGTTATATGAAGAAATCGAAGAAATTGGATATTATGAGATGGAGAAATACTACAGTGGTGGTGAACTGATAATCTGTAAAGAGAGTGTATGTGAAGTGTTGATGTTTTGTTTATGTTATAGTGAAAAAGAGATAATAAATGATTGTTATGAATTTATGAAGAATAATATAGATGATGAAGTATTAATGAAGTTAATTCATATATGTAATGTATTTGGTGGATGTTTGAGAGAGATAGAAGACTTGAAAAATATGGAAATAGAAAAGCGAGGATATAAATATTTATATAAGAATGAATATTTGTTGAGATTAGAAATGAATAATTTGATGGAGATATTAAATATGAAAGATGTGATAATAGTGAATGAGTTATGGTTATTAAATCGATTATTCGAATGGTATAAATTCCAAAAGAATAAGAAAGAAAATAAAGAGATAGAAGATGATTTTAAACAATTGATAGAAGAAGATATTGATGGTGAAAAGATAAAAGAGAAAGAGATGGAAAAAGAGAATAAAGAAATGTTGAAAGAAATGAAAATAGAATTAAAAGAGAATGAATGTAAAAATCATATAGAAATATATTTAATAAAAGATGAGAGAATTCAAAATGTAATAATCAACAATTACAATGAAGATAAAGATGATGAAGACTTTAATGAAGAAGAAAGAGAAATATTGGATAAAATGAAAGAAGAAGAATTGAATGATGAAATAATGTGTATATTAGAAATGGATAATATAAAAATGACCGAAATAGTATTGATGATAATGAAATATAAAAATATGAAAAAGGAAAGTATAAATACTAAAAATATATTTAAATAGAATATATCTCAAATATCGAAAAGAGAAATCTATTGGAAAGATTATGTATAGAATATAATGAGAATAAAAGAAATCAAACAATGAAATGTTTATGTTTGTTTGTTGATGATAAAAAGAATGATTCAATAATAGAAGAAGTATGTGGAAAAGAAATTCTTTATAGAATATTGAATGAAGATAATTGTCTAAACTCCAAATCTAAAGAAATATTAACAGAATATATAAAAGAGAATAAACTGAGTTTAAAAGAAGAAGAAGAAATGATAGAAATAATGAAAGATAAAGAATTATTGAAAGAATTAAAAACAAAAGAAATCACATCATTTTCATATCCTCAATCAGAATATTTATTTGGATTAAATGAAGAAATATCAATAATTCCATCATTTGATGGAAATCGATGTGAATTTTCAATCAATCCTTCATTGCCAGATGGAATGATGATAGAAAAAGAAAATGGAATAATTAATGGAAAAATGAATAAAGAAATCAAAAATAGAGAATATGAAATAAGTTGTAAGAATATTGTAAATGAAAAGAAATTTAAAATATCATTAGAAATTCGGATTAAATTCACAGAATTATACAAAAGTGATGGAATATCAATCTCAAATAATGGAAAATTAATAACAAATACAATTTATGGTTTTAATCATTGTTATTTGAATTTGAAAATGGAAGATGGAGTTTATCATATCAGATATCAATTTCATCAAAATGAATATGAAGATGATTATGATTCAATTATGTTAGGATTATCAACTGATAATACATATTCTGAAGATAATATTTTTGAAGAATCAACAACATGTAATTATAAAGCATCTTATGGTAAAAGTAGATATATTACTTATTATTGTCAAATTGGAAGAGTTGTTAATAAAAATCCTAATATCAAAAATCATGGAGATGGTTCAATTTATGAAGTGATTGTTAATATGAATAAAAGAGAATTTTGGATAAGTCATAATAATTCATCTCCTGTTTTACTTGTTAAAGATTTACCTACTCCATTATATCCTTATGCGGTGTTAGGTGAATATAATTCACTTGAATTATTATCAGTTTCTCATCATTGAAGTTAGATAATATGAAAATTTTAACATTTACATTCTTCATAATGTGTTGTTATTAATATTAACTCAAAAACAAAGAAAACATAAATAGTTTAAATTGAAATTAAGTTTAACTATTTTTGAAATCAAGCGTTGTTTATTACGAAAAAGCAGATAAATAAATAATATAAGATAACAATTGTATGTGTATATGAGTGAGAATATAACCCTATACAATCAACATGATTATAAAAAATGTCAAAAACTATTATTTACAGCAAATTAATCCTTTATTGGTATTTTATTATCATCTTACTCTTTCTTTATATCATTTATTTCTGTTACATTATCAATTCTTTTAAAATCAGGAAATCTTTGAGAAAAAGGTAAATCAAATTGAATATTATTCTCTTCAATAGATTGAAAAAAATGTTTCAGTGAAAATAAAGGATTTTCTAATTCATCAATGTATTTAGGTTTATAAAAATAATCAACTGATTGATATTGAACATAGGACAATTCAATACTTCCACAATCATTACTCATTGGTATATTCATTATATTACCATTTGGATAAAAAGGTATATAATAAGGCATTCCATCATTTTGTAATTGAATATTTGATGAAATATTAGAATTAGGAGAAGGAGGAGGAGGAGGAGGAGATGGTTGTGGAATTAGAGGTGTTAATATAATTGGTTGTTGTTGTTGTTGTTGTTGTTCAACAGGTATCAAAGCAGGAAAATCATTCTGTAAGCAATCTTCCATATCTTCATGTATAGTTGGAGGTGGAGGTAACTTAATACCATACATTGCAGATGGTTCTTCCTGTTGTTGCTGCTGTAAATGTAATTCTAACATTTGTTGCTGTATTAATTGTTGTTGTTGTTGAAATTGATGTAATTGTGAATTAGATGTTTGAGATGGATTTGATTGTATATTATTATTATTATTATTATTATTATTTACATTTGCCATATTCACTGCCAGTTGCTGTGGTTGTTGAGGAATATTTGATAAAGGAACAGGTAAAGTGTTTATTGGATTTGTTCTAATCATTGAACTAGCTGTTGGAATACAGAAAATATTATTACGACGATTGAATTTATGATTTTCTAATTTGTTATAAAGTATTATTCCTTTTCTTAAACTATAAGGATTTAATTCATATTTCGATATTTGTGAAAATCTATTAATTTCATTTTGTATTACTTTTGTTAGAAATAATTCATTCGTTTTGTCATCTTCTTTTTCACCATCTTCTATATCTATTCTACATCCTTCATTCATTGATAATTTGAGTGAAATAGATTTTATATTCTTCAGAACATTTTTTGTTGAATTAATGATTGGGTATAATTGCTTGGATTTCGATATTTCATCTAATATTTCTTCATTAGTATAGAATTCTCTATTAATACATTAAATATATTATTAATATATACATAGGTCCTTCATCTAGATAATTAGTTAGCTTCTTAAATCGGTTTTTAATCTGCAATTCCGATCTTCTGTTCATATTTTGTCTTATTAATCTCCACTGATTACCATATTGTTTAGATAAATCTAATAATAATTGATCTTCCTTTTCAGTCCATGGAGCTTTATTGATTTTTGGATCAAGTTGGTTAGTAAAATGATCTCTACACTGCTTTCCTGTACGATTTGGTAGATCACTTGCTATTTCTGACCAATTTCCTTCTCCATATACTTGTATTAGTTCTAATAACTTCTTATCTTCCTCTGCTGTCCATGCGCCCTATTAAACAGTTAGTTGATAATATACCGTCTTTTTATTAGTCAATTGTATATATCTCATTTTATAATCTGTTGCTGATTTGGAAGGGTCTAAAAAATGAGGAGCGTCAGCCCAATTCTGTTTATATTCTTTTGCGTAGTTTAATAATTTCTTATTTCAATATATTTTGATAAATATATACATTATCTTCTTCTGGTGTCCATATAATCTCTCGGCTTTCTTCGCAAAACATAATTTAAAAATTTGGGGTATTTGAAAAGAATTTCCGAAAACCTGAAAAGAAAATTATACACAATTGCATAAATATATCATTCAGTTGTTTATGTAGCCCTAAAAATTGTTTTATAGCTTGCATAAAACTATAAATTTTCAGTGAAGTAGTTATTTTGCTTGTAACTCTTACATTGCGCTTTACAGCCATCTTAGAACTACAGAGGGGTATATTATCTAACTAAAGATGCAATAAACATAACAGGTTATGACAACTAGCTTAAAGATGGAAATAACCCTATAAACAAATTTGAAAATACAACATGATATAAATGATAGTATTAATCTTGATGAGAAACTGATAATAATTCTATTGAAGTGTTTTGAACATATAATTCAGCATATGGATATAATGGAGAAGGTAAATCTTTAACAAGTAAAACAGGAGATGAATTATTATGACTTATCCAAAATTCTCTTTTATTCATATCAACAATCACTTCATAAATTGAACCATCTCCATGATTTTTGATATTTGGATTTTTATTAACAACTCTTCCAATATGACAAAATTGAGCAATATCTTGACTTTCACCATCCCATGCATAATAATTACATGTTGTTGATTGATTATAAATATAATTACCAGGATATGTATTATTAGTTGATAATCCTAACATCATACTATCATATTTACTTCCATTTTGATGAAATTGATATCTGATATGATAAACTCCATCTTCCATTTTCAAATTTAAATAACAATGATTAGAACCATAAATTGTATTTGTTATTAATTTTCCATTATTTGAGATTGATATTCCATCACTTTTGTATAATTCTGTGAATTTAATCCGAATTTCTAATGATATTTTGAATTTCTTTTCATTTACAATATTCTTACAACTTATTTCATATTCTCTCTTTTTGATTTCTTTATCTACTTTTCCATTAATTATTCCATTTTCTTTTTCTATCATCATTCCATCTGGCAATGAAGGATTGATTGAAAATTCACATCGATTTCCATCAAATAAAGGAATTATTAAGATTTCTTCATAAACACTATATGAATATTTTGATTGAGGATATGAAAATGATGTGATTTCTTTTGTTTTTAATTCTTTCAATAATTCTTTATCTTTCATTATTTCTATCATTTCTTCTTCTTCTTCGAAACTCGGTTTATTCTCTTTTATATATTCTATTAATATTTCTTTAGATTTGGAGTTTAGATAATTATCTTCATTCAATATTCTATAAAGAATTTCTTTTCCACATACTTCCTCCATTATTGAAATACTCTTTTTATCATCAATGAATAAACATAAACATTTCATTGTTCGATTTCTTTTATTCTCATTATATTCTATACATAATCTTTCCAATAGATTTCTCTTTTCCATATTTGAGATATATTCTATTTAAATATATTTTTAGTATTTATACTTTCCATTTTCACATTTTTATATTTCATTATCATCAATACTATTTCGATCATCTTTATATTATTCATTTCTAATATACACAGTATTTCATCATTCAATTCTTCTTCTTTCATTTTATCCAATATTCTTCTTTCTTCTTCATTAAAGTCTTCTTCTTCTTTATCTTTATTGTAATTGTTGATTATTACATTTTGAATTCTCTCATCTTTTATTAAATATATTTCTATATGATTTTTACATTCATTCTCTTTTAATTCTATTTTCATTTCTTTCAACATTTCTTTATTCTCTTTTTCTATCTCTTTCTCTTTTATCCTTTCTATATCGATATCTTCTTCTATCAATTGTTTAAAATCATCTTCTATCTCTTTATTTTCTTTCTTATTCTTTTGGAATTTATACCATTCTAATAATCGATTTAATAACCATAACTCATTCACTATTATCATATCTCTCATATTTAATATCTCAATCAAATTATTCATTTCTAATCTCAACAAATATTCATTCTTATATAAATATTTATATCCTCGCTTTTCTATTTCCATATTTTTCAAGTCTTCTATCTCTCTCAAACATCCACCAAATACATTACAGATATGAATTAACTTCATTAATACTTCATCATCTATATTATTCTTCATAAATTCATAACAATCATTTATTATCTCTTTTTCACTATAACATAAACAAAACATCAACACTTCACACACATTCTCTTTACTGATTATCAATTCACCACCACTGTAGTATTTCTCCATCTCATAATATCCAATTTCTTCGATTTCTTCATATAACTCGAAAACTCCAACAAACTCACGATCTAACAACAGTTTCTTCACAGTTTCATTTCCATTCACTAAAATTGATTTAATTGACATTATTCGATTATCTCTAATCTTCACTTCTATATCACCAAAACCACTTTCTACCAATTTTCGACATAATCTATCATAAATATAAATATAAAATATACCCCTCTTCTCTTATTGCTTTATTCACTTTTATTATCATCTTTATGTAAATATAAAACAAAAATAACGAAATTCAATTTTTATCAAAATTTTGAATAACCCCAAACTTAAAATGTGATTTAATTCAATTGCAGAAGGTGTGATAAAGACAATAATACTCAATTGTGATCTATTAATGTATATTGCATATGTTGTGATGATATAAATGATGAATGTTAATTTTTAGTGTTAGTTAGTGTTATTGATAATGAAATGTAATATAAACATGATGTAAATGGTGTTTAATATTTGCCGCTGGAGTTGAATATTTATAGAATGTATAAGAGATATAAATAGATATTTTAACTTGTAGTGCAATATCTGAAAGTGATGAAGGTTATAATGGTATTAATAATGAATGCATTATTGTGTTGAAGTGTTATAGTTGAAGATGGAATATTTGTAAATTGTGATAGTATAGTTGACTTTCCAATCAATTATTTTGCATGTAGATGAGATAATAATTATTCAACATGTTATTATCATTTTATAGTTATCTAATATTTTTACTATCTTTGTTAGTTGAAGTTTTTTGAACCAACTAACAATTAAAATATCAAATTAGATGGAATTTTAGAAGAAGAAAAGAAAGAATTATCAAAACTATTCATAAATATCATATTTTGGTTAATCTATCAAACTTGTGTTTTAGAATGATAATATAATATCTGTTATTGTTAAACAATTATCAAAATACTGAAATTTGTCTATTCAAGGAAATAATATTTTAGTTATATTATTAAAGTGATTATTTTCTATTGTCTTACATCTTTACATTTCATAACATTTTAACTATTTTTTGTATTAACATCACATTAATAAAAGAAATAAATCATGTTGAATGTTCTAGATACCCTTCATCATTTGATTCAATAATTTATAGAAATTGTTTCGTTTCAAAATTCATGTTCAGTCGTTTCAGTATAGTGATCTATTTCAACCAACAAATTAACAAAATGTTTGTCTTTTGTATAAATTAATATAAATAATAAATACTATTGTTAATTCTATGTATGAATTCGAAAAATGAGTTTGATTATTTAAATCAAATGCAAAATATGTGATTTGTGATAAAATGATATCCAATATTCCAAATATCAACATGCATGTATGTGTATTTACGTTTAAGCCTGATTTAAGTAAAGGACTATCACTTGATCCTTTAAATGGTAGAATCTTAGGTACTCTTGAAGAAGAAATCCAGCAAACATATACTGTGACATTAATCAGATTAGATGAAAGTATAATGAGCAGTATATTAGAAGTGAATAATATAGTTTCTTAATTTAGAATAGTTTGGGATATTCCAACTTCATTATCCTGTGGAGTAAATGAATTGGGTATTATATAAGCTGATATTTATTTATACTAACACAATAAATTCAAAATAATAATAATAATAATAATATAATTCACATTTATTTACTCCAACTATATTTATCACTTCGAACATAACCTATTCTTTTTATTAATTCATATCCTTCTTTTGGACCTCGACTTCCCCATTCATATTCATACAATGGAACTTTACCTTCATCAATTTCTTTCAATATTGGAGTAAAAATTAACCAACTTCGTTGTAATTCATCAAATCGAACAAAATGACTATGATCACCTCGAATTACATCTAATATTAATCTCTCATAGGCTTCAGGTAAACGAGTATCTTTAAATCGATCTTTCAATGTTACATCTAATTCACTCATTATTGCACTTGTTGTTAAACCAGGACTTTTCATATTCATCTTTAAATACATTGCTTCATTTGGTTGAACTCTAATCACTAATTCATTTCGATCAACTCCACCAAATAAAGAACCAGGAATATCTTTAAATTGAATTCGAACTTCAGCTTTTCGTTCATTTAATGCTTTACCACATTTCAATAAAAATGGAACTCCAGCCCATCGACGATTATTCACATGTAATATTAATTCAGCAAATGTTGGAGTTTTTGAATCTTTTGGAACTTGTTTATCATCTTTATAACCTGGTTTATCACCTGTTTTCTTATACTATTCATTATAAATAATTAAATATATATACTTGACCTATTACTAAATCTTCTTTCTTAGCTATTTCAGTTATTTTTAATACTTTCACTTTCTCATCACGAATATCTTCACTTTCTAATGATATTGGAGTTTCCATTGCGATTAAAGCGAATATTTGCATTAAATGATTTTGCATTACATCACGAATTATTCCATATTGATCAAAATAACCACCTCTTCCTTCAGTTCCAATATCTTCTTTAAAGACGATTTGAACAGATCGAATATAATTATTATTCCAAATTGGTTCATACATCACATTAGCAAATCGAGTAATTAAGATGTTTTGAACCATTTCTTTACCTAAATAATGATCTATACGGTATATTTGATCTTCTGTGAATAACTTTGATAATTCATTACCTAGTTTTAATGAACTATCATAATCCTTCCCAAATGGTTTTTCGATAATTATTCTATTCCAACCTGCTTTTGCCATTAAATTCTCTATTATCAACAAATAATTGACATAAATTATACTGTTAATCCCTTCAGAAACAGGAGGAAATATTGTTGGAGGAATAGCAAAGTAGAATAATCGATTCTTCTATTAAAAAATAGACAAAATGTTAATATACACAAGGATTTTTTATGTCAATACAATCACAGGAAGTAATATCACTTTCGAATTGTTCTACAACAGAACCTAATTTCTTATATCCTTGCTTTGCTGGGTCATAATCACCACTTACATAATCACAGTGTTCTAAGAAGGCATTAACATCCTTTGCATCACCTTCTAGATGGGGCTTTATTTTATCACGAAAAGCTTTGTTTGTCATTTCAGATCTGGCATATCCAAAGATCATACATCCTCTTGGTAAATAGTCAGTTTTATATAGGTTAAATATAGCTGGGTAGGTCTAATTTAGTGTAATATATAAAAATACTTTGTTAATAGCTAAATTGCCTGATGCACCAAAGACTATGATAGATAATATTCCATCAAAGTCTTTATTACCTTTACCCCATTTAGCGCAACACACTGGCTCTGTTTTTACTGCTACTGGTATTTTATTCATCTTGTTTAAAAAAGAAGATTTTAGAATTTTTGAGCAGTTAGTTGGATTATAATGAAGAAATACAAAGCTATGTGATGAATACTAGTAGTTTTATTAGATTTAAATAAATTTTATATCTGCAAAATTAAATAAGAGCGTTTTTCAATCAATCACAAAAATCAATAAAATAACCATAACAAAATTAATCTTCATTTAAAGAATTTGATGGTGGTAAATCATCAAAAGAATCAGGGAAGTTAAACTGACCTGGCTGTTCAAATAATCCCAATCCATCATTAGAAGGAAGCGTATCAGGTATAAATGGTAAAGATTTTCTATTGATAAGTACATATATATATATATATATATATATAACTATGAATATATACAATTTCATTTCACATTTTTCAGAACATAGAGTAATTTCATCAGAGTTAATCAAAATCTTACCTTTCACATTAAGTCTTTCAATTCTTTGCTATATATATATATATATATAATAAATAATAAATATATGCATACTTTATTAAGAGAACAAGCTTGTAGAATCTGATTATTATTAAGTAAATAGTATATATAATAAGTTAAATAATCTTGATTTGTATATTTCTCATTTTGATTCTGTTGATTTAACCAATTATACAATTGAGATAGTTCATCTTTATTCCATTGATAATTTGAGACGAAAACTAACTTGTTTCTTTTCTTAAGACATTCAAATATTTTATCTAATAAATGGTTATTCAATCTTTCATTTGGATTGTTTAATACATACTCTCTTTCGAGTGATATTAATCTGATAATGTCACTATTCTATACAAATATAATAATAATAATAATACATACATCATGATAATTAGCTCTGTTAATAGAAATTTCATACAATATATCAAAAATCAGTTTTACATCAATTTCATTCGTATTAATACTGTTTATATAAGTATATGCAATTTCTAGTGATATTTCTTTTAACAACATTAATATCATTTCTCTTTCTTTTATTCCTAATAATTCATCATTACTTAATAGTAAATTTAATCCATAAGAATAATCATTTTTTTGATCAAAGAAATAAAAGCTTAAAGATAAATATATGTAATTCTGATTGGCTGAGAAGATTGATGCAATCAAATTTGAGAATGATAATATTTCATTCTTATCATTCAATAAAGATTCTTCATATAAATGATATATCAAAATTGATGAAACTATATTGCATATAGTTGATATATCATTCTCATCTTTACAATTAGTGAAGTTTTCTATATTTAAATATTCTGTTATATTGTTAATGTTATTCCTCTTTTCATTTATTAAGTATTTATCCAGTAATGAAGGAAGGATTGCAAACAATGAATTCTTATGCATAACTATCTCCATATTTAACTATATATATATATATATATATATATATATATATAATACTTCTCTCTTACAACAAGTAATGATGTAATTAACAAATACTTTCAATAATCTTGGTCTTAATATGTATAAATATATGGCATCATCTTTACACTTTTGCAAAAATATCTGTCTATCAATTAAACTCTAAACATAGAATTAAGTGTTAAAAATACTTTACTTACAACAATAAGACAATCACATATTTGAGTTAAAGTGTCATATTCACTGGATAAACTGAATGATTGTTGCTCACACCTATTAATATGAATAACTGTAGAGAAATTAAATACATTAGTTCTTCTACAACTTTATTGGTTATAATATCCATAAATTCCTTTTCTGCAGCAAAATACTTCTCTACATCCAACGAAGAACTATAACAAAATAAATACTTCAATTACTACTTTATATCTTTACAAATAGCATGAGTCCTTAAATCGTTGGACAATGCTATAAATTCGTTAAACATTGGGGAATTTGCAATCATATTTATCGAGATAAAGCAAAAATGTTTTTATATTAATTTGAAGGGAATCAAGCCTATATTATAAAAATCTTAAAACATATTTAATATTTAATATAGATTTTATATAATTAATGTTTTAAATTTAAGTTTGCAAAATCCCAATTTACTACATTAAACCAATCTATTATGAAAGAAATAATGAATAATATACTTTTAATGTATTCTGGTCTTGCATTTCTGGTATCAATGTAATATGCATGTTCCCATACATCCATTGTGAGAATTGGAATACCACATCCACACTTAATTGGATTCATAGCATCATGTCCTTCAGTAATCATTAGTTTATTTGAATCATTTAATACTAACCATATCCAACCTGATCCAAAGTGTGCAGCACCTTTATTTGAAAATTCTGTCTTGAATTTTTCAAAATTACCAAAACTCTTTTCAATAAGTGTTCTTATTTCACCCTCTGGAATACCACCTGCTGTTGGATTCATACTCTATCATATATATGCAAAAATATACCTTCCAATAGAAGTTGTGATTAAAATGTTGAGCAGCATTGTTAAAAAGCGGACCTGATGAAGTTTTGATTATTTCTTCTAATGATTTATTCTCAATCTCTTTGAATTGCTTGAGATTGTTGTAATAAGTTTGATGATGCTTACCAAAATGGAAATTAAGTGTTTCACTTGATATGTACGGTTCAAGAGCATTCATTGCATATGGTAAAAATGGCTTTGGGATTTTTAACATTGACATAGAGAAAGAAGAATATTTCAGAATTTTAGTCAAGCTTCAAACTTTATTATCAAGCCAAACTTAATTTTTTTTAATTATTATTTTTCTTAGTTAAATAGAATGGCTGGTGAAGAAAAAAGCAAGACTGAAACACAAGAAAAGCCTGAAGGAAAAGAAAACCCAACATCACTCAACGAAGAAGAAATAGAAAACCTAAAACAACTAGTATTTACATTGAGGTTATATTATTCCTAGAATTTAGGTCCATATGCACAGAGTATTCATGATGCAGAAGATGAGATTAAAAAAATCAAAAAAGAAGTTGATAATCTGATAGGTATAAATTAACATAAATGGTTCACTTTTAAATATTTTATAGGTGTTAAAGAATCAGATACAGGTTTATCATTACCTAGTCAATGGGATTTACAGTCAGATAGAATGGCATTACAAGGAGATCACCCCTTATCAGTAGCACAATGCACAAAAATCATAAACGGAAATACAGAAAAACCGATGTACATGATCACATTAAAACAAGTAGCCAAATATGTTGTAGATTTAGACAAAACTGTAGCGCCAACAGATATTGAAGAAGGAATGAGAATAGGAGTAGAACGTTCAAAACTAACTATCAAATTACCATTACCACCCAGTATAGATCCAACCGTTACAACTATGACAGTAGAAGATAAACCAGATGTTACTTATGATGATATTGGTGGTTGTAAAGATGCAATAGAGAAACTAAGAGAGGTAGTTGAACTTCCTTTATTACATCCAGAAAGATTTGTCTCATTAGGTATTGATCCTCCAAAAGGTATTTTGTTATATGGCCCTCCTGGTACTGGTAAGACATTGTCTGCTAGAGCAGTTGCTAATAGAACTGATGCTTGTTTTATTAGAGTAATTGGAAGTGAATTGGTACAGAAGTATGTTGGTGAAGGTGCAAGGATGGTGAGAGAATTGTTTCAGATGGCTCGAACTAAAAAAGCTTGTATTGTATGGATATATATATATATATAATATTATAATTATCTGAAATTTATAATTTCTAGATATTTTTTGATGAAATTGATGCAATAGGTGGTACAAGATTTGATGATGGTGCTGGTGGTGATAATGAAGTACAAAGAACCATGTTAGAAATAGTCAATCAACTAGATGGATTTGATGCTCGAGGAAATATCAAAGTATTAATGGCTACTAATAGACCTGATATATTAGATCCTGCATTGATGAGACCAGGCAGATTAGATCGAAAAGTTGAATTTGGTTTACCTGATATAGAAGGCAGAGCACAGATATTTAAAATCCATTGTAAGTCAATGAGCTGTGATAGAGGCATTAGATATGAATTATTGGCAAGATTATGTCCAAATACTACTGGTGCTGAGATTAGATCAGTTTGTACTGAAGCTGGAATGTATGCTATAAGAGATAGAAGAAAGAGTATTAGTGAAAAGGACTTTTTAGAGTCAATTGAAAAAGTAATTAAAGGATATAAGCAATTCTCATCCACACCTAAGTATATGGTGTATAATTAGAAATAATAATAAAAAGAACAAATTTATATTTTTTCTTTGAAGTTTTTGAGTGATTAACAAAATTAATTTATTATTCAAATAACTTTCTATTATGAGAAGCAGGTAAATTCATTACCATATTCCTTCCATATTCGCTGTTCTGCAAGCCAGCTTGTCTCAAAGCCATAATCAATCTAAATCTTTGATCTTTAAATATTTCTTCATCATTATATCCATTTACTCTAAATATATCATATTCATTATATGGTTCAGCTGTCGAAGAGATTGTTCCTTGTTGTAAACGATTTGTATCTTTTTCAATCTTATCAATAACAGGTTTATATGGAACAGATTCGATTAATTCTTCGATCTTTTTCTTTCTTATTTCTTCTTCTTCTTTTCTTCTCATTTCTTCAATTCTATACAATATTAATAATATTAATATATATATATATATATACTTTCTTTCTTCCCTTTGTTTATCTAATAATTCTTTTCTATATTCAGTTCTTTCAACTAATTGTGGATATATTTCTTTTTTCTTTTGTTCTTCCAAAATTGCAATTCTTTTCATATTTTCTTCAATTATTTCATCTTCTTTTTTCTTTACTTCTTTATATTGGTCTACTTTATTCTTCTGTATAATGTTATGAAGTATTTGTTTAGATTCTTTGATTCTTTTATCTTGTTCCTCTTCTAGTTTTCTTCTTTCTTCTTCTTCTCTTCTTTCAGCTTCTTTTTCATCGTATTTTGCTTTTAGAATTGATAATTCTTTATGCTTTTCTTGCTTCTTTTGGTTTACTTCTGATTTTTCTATTTCAAACAACATTTTTTCTTCATATTCTTTTAGAATATTCTGAATTCCATCTTTTATTGACTTTATTAATTCATTCTAATATAATATAAATTAAATATATATATAAAAATATTAACAAAATATACTATTTCTCTATTCCATTTTGTATTGGCATCTTTCATTTTAGTATCATAATAATAATACGCCATATATGTTTTATCATGACTGATAATTTTATCAATATGATACTTCGGAAATTGAAGTTGAAATATTTCATATAAATCATTTTTATTTTTCTTTGAATATAGTTTTTCTAATTGTGTGAATTTAATATGATCTTCCTTATTCCAATCTTCTTCAATTGATTGATTATTCTAATAAAAAAAAAAAAATAAGAGAAAAATACTGTTTTTGTATCTAATTCTGTTTTTAATTGTAATAAATTCTGAGTATGTTGATCTTGTCTCATTTTAAACACATTTCTCATTTCTTCACGATATAATAACAACTCATTTTTAGCTTTATTACTCTTCAAAAATGATTCAAATATATCATCTATCACTTTACAATCTTCATATATTTGTTGTTGTTTATTATCAAACATACTACTATTCAATTGATTTATCTCTTCTGTTAATTCTATTTGTTCATTTTCTAACACATCTATTTTTTTATTTATATTATTTTTCATATCAGTTAGTGTTTTATATATTTCTAATTGATAATATTCTATTTGATCAATATCATCACATGTTTGAAGAAAACTTTTATATTCTTTCAATATCTGTTTAAGTGATAATATTTGATTATTTAATGTGATTTTATCATCTTCTTCGTCATTTAAATATTTCTGTTGTAAGTTATATACATCTGTAGTTATATTCATTATCCTATTTATCTTGTTAGGAGATTTTCGAGGAGTTGTAACAGGTGATTTTGGAGGTTGAATTTCAATTGGTTCAAATTCTGGTATATCTTTATTGGATTCACTTTTATAAGGTAATGGTGATGAAAATTTTGATTCCTGTGATCTGAGAGTGGTGTTTCTAGACATTAATTTTGATTTGAAGGGAGATTGCAGTTTTTTCTCTTCCAGTGTTGTGAATATTCGATCTATTGATTTTTCTAATATCTTTTTGCGTTGAAACCATTTTCCTATGTTCGTCTACCCACTGAACTCGATGTTTTCCTAGTTTACTTTCTTCTTGATGTTTTTTAACTCCCTTTTTAATATCTTTGTATTTTTTAAGAAACTTTGAGTCATCTTCACTTAGATCCCTAATTGCTTCTAATTGTTCATCTAAATCTCTATGACCTATTGCTCTAAATGGTTTCTTCTATTAATGATAATAATAATTCAAATACGTTAGTTATTCTTGACATAAAACGATTATTTTCAAAATTTTCTCAAACAAGTTTGATAGTTATTTTCTTCAATATAAAGACATTTAAACATACATTCAAATAAATATTATAATATACTAGTTAAATTAAATAATTACAGAATATTTTAAAGGAAGAGATGTGATTTTGTATGCTAAATCATCCAATTCAGCTTGTGTAGCAGTTGATTCATCACTATCTTTAGATTTATTCTCTTCCTATACATGTTGATTAGATAAATATATAAAAATACTATTTCTTTCACAGAATTACTGTAAAAATGACTAAATGCTTCAATCTCTTTTGTAGATACAAATGAAGATTGAAGATCATTCAAAATACTTGATATTTCTTGATTATTATTCTTCATTATAGAATCTAGCATTTGAGTTGGAAATGATAGAAAATTATTGAATTTTGAAGTTATTGTTTCATTGGAAGGTGTAGCAGAGGATGTTTGTAATGAATAACTATCATTATACAATCCAGGAATAGTAAATGGAATTCCATTAAAATCATTCAACAAATAATTATAAATATTGAAATATTGAATCAAATGGTGGTTTTAATTGGTATATTTGAAGTGAACATAATGGAAATGAAATTATTAATGTTGGAATTTCTATCAATTTGCTTTTTATAACTTTATATATTGATAATTCTGATATACAAGTATGATCTATCAAAAAAAGGGAATTATGTATTTCCAATGCAAGCATATTACCTGGTTTTATATTACATCTAGATAAACAATATATTAGTGTCACATTGATACTTGAGCAGTAACAGCTGAAATTGAAAAGATGAAGGATCATTTTCTGCGGAATCATCAAAAAAGCATACTTTATCATCGCATAGCACAGATAAACAACCTAAATATGAATAAAAACTATATACCACTGAATAATACTTGGATTAATATATCCGATCCTTTCAATGTCTGTATATCTGTGGCTAGTTTCTCAAAATATGACTAAAGAATTCACAAATTCATGAATAAACATCACAATAAAAATTCAAAACTCAAGCCATAAACAAACTATGAGTTGTAATAGTCCACATTCATTTAAATAGGAATGCTGAGGCTTAATTCACTCTTTTAATTTCATTAATTAAAATATCATTTCACAATGAACCAAAACCCAGAAATACAAGAAAATATAAAGAAGCTCCAAGAGAAATTCCAAGGAGTATAAATACTAACCTTTTTATAAACGCATTGAATCATTTAACTTATCTTTATATATGAAGTTCTGCAATATTATAATTAA
This sequence comes from Proteromonas lacertae, assembly GCA_002245135.1. Taxonomy (NCBI): domain Eukaryota; class Bigyra; order Opalinata; family Proteromonadidae; genus Proteromonas; species Proteromonas lacertae. The sequence goes on from NGBS01001178.1 coordinate 112,230, forward strand.
TATAAACTATTTTTTATTTATAATTTTATATTCATGTTATAGGTTCAAATCGGTGGTAAAGGATCAGTAAGAAGAAAGCATAAGGTAGCTCATAAATCAACAACAGAAGATAAAAAAATCCAAAATCAACTTAAGAAACTTGGACTTAACCAAATTCCCAATGTTGATGATGCTATGTTTTTCATGAAAGATGGTTCAGTCATAAAGACAACCAAACCTAATGTACAAGCATCTATGCAAGGAAGCTGTTTCGTTATTAGTGGAGGAAAATCAGAGAAAAAGACCCTTGCTGATGTATTACCCGATGTTATTTCACAATTACCAGCTTCAGCACTTAAAGGAGCTGCAGCAGGATCAACCCCAGCTGCACCAGCTGCTTCAAGTGATGAAGTTCCAGAATTAGAAGAAAACTTTGATGAAGCTGCCGATGATAACAAAAAGTAATTAATGTATTTTCTAATAGAAGCCTCAATAATATTCTTGTATTGTGTTGGTTAAAATTCATTTTTTAATATTTATGGGGTATGTAGTATTAATCGAAAATTTTTGATCAAAATACCCATAAATTGTTTCTTTCGTTATGTTGGTTTATATTGTCTTTTTCCTTCTTTTATTCATATCTTATGCTTTAGGTCTAAGTGATCCAGATGATATATATACTATTGGTCTTTTAAGTCAAAGAAATTATGCAATAGATCAAGATATAATGAATTCTATCAAATTAGCATTTACAGAAGTTAGTTTTGGAAGAGCAATTATTTTTAAGTTTGAAGAGGATTACTATGACGATTCAAGTAAATGCGGTGAGAGAGTGGAGTATTTAATAGGTAAATCTGTATCAGTTATATTTGGTGGAATATCCCATGAATGTCTAATTCATGCAAGTAAAGCAGTAAAATATTCAAACGTTATTTTTCTAACAGCAGCATCTGGATTGGATTCAGAGTGTAATTCCAATGTAATATCATCACCCAGTTTTATAAGAAGGCTAGCGACAATAATGGCTCCTCAATTCCAAAATGTGATATTTATTGGTGAAGAGAATAATTACTATGATGAAATTAACCAAACAAATGTATAATCAATACAATCTATACAATATCTTCAACAATTCAAATTTTGATTTTATAATTTACGATTCCTGCTGAAACAGGTAGTGATATAGGTGATAAATTGGTCAATACATTACTACCATCAGGTGGTTATTTAATATCCTTCCTAGATAACGATAAATTAAAAACCATATTTCCAGATATAAAAACCAAAATTCAAGGTAAAGAGATAAAATTAATTTGTTTCTTTCAATCTTGTAGTAATTTATACTATGAAAATCCAACATTATTTGATGGTCAGTTATTATATTCATCCTTTATTAATGAAAGCTCTTTATTTTACGATTATTATACAACAAAATATTCAATTACAAGTGATATAATAGTTACTGAATATATGTTTAATTCATTTATGCTGGCTTTGTCATTTCGTAAAGCAGTTTCATCTACTCATTTTACACTGCCATCAATTATTCGTCCAGTTTTAAGCGGAACTCATACATTTGATGGTATTTCAATATATATAAGTTCCAATAATATATTCGTTACAAAATATAATATTTATACAATAAAAGGTGATACAAGTACATTTATTGATTATGGAAATATGACAATATTTAATTATATCAATCCATACTCTATATCACCATTTCTTCCTGATTATTATAAAGATGTAAAAGATTCATTATCAAATTGTGAGGGTGATATAATTATCACTAAGCCAGTCCATCATATAATCATATTACACAAAGAAATAGTGATTACATTAGCAGCTGATTATTTAGAGGCAGTTTTCTATGAATTAATTAATATTAACGTGAATGGAGGTTTATTGAATAATTATATATTACCTCACTTTCTATTGATGAATGAAAATGTATTGAAATATATGAAGTTTTATATTGAAGAATATAATGTAAAAACAATATTTGGATTTGAACCTGATTTAAAAATAAGTGAAGAATTTCATGATATCATTGATAATAATAGAGTTATGTTTTTTGTATTGTCTCCATCTACTGGAAATCTTTGTTCACCAAATATTATGTATGTGAATACTGTCTTATATTATTCCGTTGAGTTTTTATTTTCAGTTACACCATTTATTCCAGAATATCAATATCCAGTACATATTATAATTCAAGAAAATTTAATCAATTTGAATTATTTAAATAAAAAGATAGTTTCATTTCCATATGGATATTCTATTTATTTCATTTCTAATTGTCAAAATGTAACTGATATAATGAATAATAAAATCTTAACAGTAAAAACAAATTATACTATTTTAACATTAATGACAATTTGCCATAAGGAATTTTTTACAGCTTTGGATGTTGGAAGTGATAATATTAAAGGGGTTTTACCTATGTTTATATCATCTTATCAACAATTGATAGTATATGGAAATAAAGTATATATATATATATATATATTCATTAATTTTGTATAGTATGAAAGGATTTGTTTAGTAGCAAGAACCACAATGAATGATATTAAAAAGGAAGTGAGTGACTTTATTGTTGATTCATTAACACCAATTAAACCATCAGCAGATGTAGTGATTGGAAATGAAGCGTTTTATATATGGAGAACATCAGTCACTAGTTCATCATCACTTGATCCAGAGGACTACAAACTGTATATATATATATATATATAAGTTACTATTATATTATATTTATAGTCATTTTTACGATTTTCCAGTTCATGATGAAAATAAAATTGTATTTTCAAATTATATTTACAGTAATTTGTACTTGATACATTTCAATAAATCTGAAGAAATCATTACTCATCAATCTTTAGCTTTGAATTCTCCACAATTAGTGTATTATGATGCAAATGACAATTATAAATTATGTATTGCAAATGAAGGATGTATTTTTTTTTTTTACTTTTATTTTTTAATAGATACAAAGGTAGAAAGTGAATTAATTTGTTTAATATTAGACGATACATTAAGTTATACTGAAACATTTACAATCAGTAATATGAATTTCTATATATCATCTAAATATGATGATTATATTATATTTTATCAGACTTATCAATGTGAATTGAGCAATATCAGTTGTATTGATTTAGCAATGAACGAATGTGTGAATATGAGAGCGAATTATACAGTCGGTTTGTTTACTGAGGAAGTAGTGGAAAAGATTAAAATATATTTTGATAGAATTCAAGTTATTAATATATTATCATATTCGAATTATGATTGCCATGTTAATTTTACAAAAGTATAAATGATTATTATTATTTTTATTATATAGTATGGATATTCATTAACTCAATCTGTAGAATCTATAGCTAAACTATTTCATGATGAAAATATACAAGGAAGTAATACAATGTGTGTAGTTGGTCCAAATGATATGTATAATATATAATATAATAATGATAATGATAAATAGATATACAAATAATCTTATAGATATGTTAAAGAACCATATCTACACTTCACAATTCGATATTCTATACATCAACAAAAATGACGCTAATGTAAATACAAAAATCAATACCAACTGTAAAAACTCAATATTAATTTCCACTTTATTAACAGATGATGATTATCACTTATTCAAAACACTTGCAGTAGATTCATCAATAACAGTAGTTAATTTTAGATATATAAATCCAGGTGAAAACCATTATACACCATATTTCAAAAATCATTATTTTGTCGGCTTAATGTATGCAATGGAAAGTTCATTATATCAGCAAATACTCTCATCTTTACTAACATTCTTGAAATCTATTGAATATGAATATTACTTCCAAGTTATTCCCTCATTACCTTTATATCTCATCTCTGCTGTTCAAATGACCCAATATTTATACACTCAGAATGTTCCATTAACATTTGATTCATTTGAAGATGTTGTTACACTCTATCCTGATAAACAAATAGGTAGATATTTGAGATTATTGTTCTTTAATGGAACACATTTAAGTGAAGATTATAGATCACCCGTTTCGATTATTCATTTATCATTTTTAAGATATGATCCAAGTAGTTGGAATGAGTATTGTAGCTTTTTAATTGATGAACAAAATCCAGTAATACATGTTGAAGTTGTATTAGTTGGAGTGTTATATAACTCTATGGATGATTATTCTACTATTTATAGTATGCTTGCAGCAGCTGAAAGTACATTTAAAGTAGAAACAGTTGAAGATACCATTGTCAAGTTAATTCCAATAAAATATGAACCAAATAATGTTGAAGAGAAATTGAATTTATTTGTCGAAAGTTATAGTGAGAGAATTATCGCATTATTTCAAATTGATAATGATATTGATGAAGATTTAATTGTGGCATTTTGTGAAAGAAAAGATGTACCTGTAATAAGGTTATTTACTCCATTAGAATTGGGATGTAATAATTATATGTATATAATATTTCTCTTTCTCTTTCTCTTTCTCTTTCTCTTTCTCTTTCTCTTTCTCTTTCTCTTTCTCTTTCTCTTTCTCTTTCTCTTTCTCTTTTCTCTTTCTCTTTCTCTTTCTCTTTCTCTTTCTCTTTCTCTTTCTCTTTCTCTTTCTCTTTCTCTTTCTTTCTATTATTTTTTATTTAATTATATATTTTATTTTTTGCATTAGTATTGATGCTGCTTTTAATCCACGAAATCTTTACTATGTCTATTACTTACTTATATTAAAACAATCACATGGTGAAGTGTATATAATAACAGATGGTTCAAAATTAGCCTTTTCAATGTTAGATCAAATGCAATCAGACTTCTCATTAATTAATTTAGACATATATACAAGTACTATTACATCAAAAAGTACAAATGATGAATTATATTTATTAATGAAAGATATAATACTGAAGTTCCCTGATGGAGGATTGATATTGTATTTATGTAATGAATGTAAAAATACAGTCGTTTTTTATGATTACATTTATACTTATTTATTGCATTTAAACGATGAAATTGACTATTTTTATCCATATTTCTTTGTCACTAATGATCCAATGTATGATTATACCTCAATATTAGATAAAAAGATATTCAAAAATATAGTATTTATATCCGATTTCTTATATGATGATAATGAAGAATTAACTAAATATTATCAATGGAAATCAACTTTGATTGGTTCAACAGGAATGAAAATTGATAGTAAAGGTATTTATGGATATTCATTATATACAATCTCTTCAATGCAATTCGTGATTCAACAAGTTATGAATATTCAAAATGGTCATTCTTCATCTACAATCGTGTGTATAAATCACCTTTAAATGATATATTATTAACCAACGATAGAGCATTATTCACTGATTCATATTTTATATCTTATAATTTAGAAAGTAATTTATTTTATGTAGCTCAAAAAGTGGGTGTTATGACTCCAAATATATTCTTAGATTATCGATATACATACTTATCTTACTGTAAAATGCAGGAAATTGATACTTATATAATCACAATATTACATCCATTTACACCTAAAGGATTGTTTGATAAATATATTGATAATGTAATTCAATTGTATGATTATTTACAAAGTATGAATTATGAAGGTGGAATAATGGGAAAATTTGTAGAACCAATTATTGTTGATATAGGAAGTGATGAAGTTACAACAAGAAATGAATTGTTAAAGATATTTGAAAAAGATAAAAAACCATTAACATTTGTTGGAGGTCATATATATCCAAACATACGTCAAGTTATTTCAGAGGTTTTGGTAGAAAAGAGTAATGAGAAAAACAGTTATTATTTATGGAGTATTTATGAAGTCGTAGATTTAGAATGTTTTCCAAATATATTCAACTTAAATTCAGTTTTTTATTTGAAATTTTTAAATGCTATGAATTATATCTTAACAAAGAGAATCAATAATTTATTGTATGTTGTTTCAGGAAGAAGTAGTTTGATGGAAGTAAAATCAATAATATACAATTACCATATCACTGCCAATCAGTTAAATACTACAATGATGATGATAATTGATTCAAGAATCGATTTACTCAATAAAATCAATAAAATAACCACTCGAAGTGAAGAAATCGGTGAAAAAGTTGGAATAATATTTGATATAGATATTGAATATAAAAAAATCATATATCCTGAAATTGATAAAAAGAATAACTTGAAAGATCAATACTTTTGCGTAGATATCAATGTAATTAATGATTATAATAAACTTAAAGATTACAAAGAAAACACATTTTCATTCTTTTTGAACTATCATCCTGATTATCAATTGTTATTTGCTGGAACAATTAATGGATGAAAACATTCACCCTGTTTTGTCTTATACTTCTATTTCTCCATTTACTCCAATAATTGCTTCTATTCCTTATATGATTGAAGAAATTGGAAATATAAGAGGAACTTTTGAAGGTGATTGGTTAGACACCATATTTGGTTATTCATTTTTATCACCTGAAGGTTATTATATATTTAATGATAATTTATTAGTGACAAGACCTTATCGATTTGGTACATTTATGACTGTTAATGATAGAAAAATGATTGTAATGGATCATTATAATAAAGATACCTCAGAACCATTTTTATATTCGATATTATACAATAATTATGGTTTAGATGCTTATATGGATAGAGATCATTGCAATTTCAATACAATGAAAGAATATTCCAATAAATATTTAGTTGTTGTAGTAACAAATGATGAACATAATATGAATAAAAAAATAAAGAATATGAATAGTAAAGATTCAAAAGATTTTACATTTGGTATTGTAATCAGTCTATTAAAGCCACTATTTGTTGATAATATCATTGTTACTCCGTATTTCATTAAGGTAGACACAGAAACAACAACAACAGAAGAAGTTACAGAAATTCTCAATCCAATGAAAGAAAAGATATTATCATTTGTTGGATGTCAGAATATTGACTGTATTGAAATAATTAAACCAATTTTAAATACTTGTAAAAGTGATCAAATCTTAATTACTTCTGTTGAATTCTTAAATGAATGTAATCCTCATATAGTGACAATTGGTTATCCAATCTATCAATCACTTTTACATGTTATTGACCATTTTATGTCACTCATATTTACACAATATATTATTATTTATGATAGCACTTGTAGCTCAGAATCTTTGCAGTTTATTAAGGATTATATTACATTTTATCATAGTGTTTATGAATTGTTTGATATAAGAGATAAAAGTATAACTGAAGAGACGATTATAAATTCATTTATATCATATGAAAAAGTAGTAGTATTAGTAATTATTGATGACTCTACAAAAATAGAATATTTATATAGATATGCCAATTTTAAGCATATTATTGTGTTATATAACATATTCCCACCAAGTTCAATATTTATTGATGACGAGATAAGTGATTTTAAGAAAATTGGTTCCACTAAAGATGGTATTTATGTATTAAACCAATTAACGTTCAAAGATTCTACAGTTGTTCAATCTATCATAGAATTATTTAACAACGATTATAATCACTTAACAGTTACAACAAATATGATATTAGGTTATTTATCAATTCATTTCTTGGAATATATTTTTGAGACATTTTCATATTCATTATCAAGTGAAGAAAAGAATGAAAAGCAGTTCATTTCATCAGATTTTACTATTTTTGAAGTATTTCATTACTTTAGTAAAACTCAAACAATCACAAATCCAGTGGTACTATTGCAATATAGAGATGGAGATTATAAATTAGTTCATCGATTCTCCAATTTACATATTTTCAAAAACAAATTTCCACAATTCTCCAGTAAGTACGTTGGAAGAGCATGTGATTTTCAGAATGGAGATGAGAATCATGAAACGACATTAGCAGTTAAGAAAATAGCATTATTATTCTCTTTTGAAGGAAAATTCAAGTATTATGATATTCCAACAGTTTTAGGAATAGCTCAAATATTACATTACATTGAAAAATATGATGATAATTTCTACTTATCATCTGTAATTAATATCAAATCAGATACTTCACTATTTGAAACTGAATTTCAGAAGGTAGTTAAAGATGACAGTATAATCTTAGTAATGGTTGGATATGTAAATCAATCTCAAACAGTCATTAAAAGAAACTTAGGAGATACTGATAAATTATTATTAATTGTATATCCATATACAGGAGTTAATTTATCTCCAAATATATTATATTCAAGACCAACAACAATGTCTTATTTTTATAAATTATGGGAATTCTATTCGATTGAATATACCTTTGTTCATTGTATTATAATTAGAAATAATAAATATCACACATTTGCCAGTAATTTAGAATATACAATCAAAGATTATTGTGGAGATAATGATGATAATAGTGATGAAAAATGGATTGTTAATTATGACATTGATTTTGATGATAATAGTGAAAAAATCAATGAAATATTTGATGAAATAAATAGCAAATATGAACATGCTTTAATCCTTGTTACTATAAACAGTGATATTTTGAGGACTTTAATTAAAACATTGTGTTTGAGAGGTGATAATACATATTATAAATATCAAATATACTTCATTTATTTATCTATTTTGGATTATTATGAATTTTTGAAAAACTGTGAAAATTTCAATGTTGTTAATCCTTCAATAATAAATTATCGATTATTGCAAGTTACAGATGATATAAAACACTCTGATTTGTTAGGAAAGAAAAATGATATATTAAATTATAGATCTTTTGCTCTTTTAATACATGATACATTGGATTTAGATTTTATTACTGATGATCAATATTCAAGTGCTATTGGATTATTGTATTACAATTTAATCGATATAAGTTATCCAAATCAAAAAATAAACTCTGATTATTTCATCTATAAGCAACTAGAGACTGAAACAATAAATGATAATGGTGAAAAAGAAGAAATATCATTTCAGTTTAGTCCATCTTTGAGATTGAAATCTCCAATCTATACAATTGATTTTAGAGATAGTAATTATGATTTATATATATCAGAGAATTCCTTGAATATTGCTGGATATCAATTCCCTTATTATATAGAAATAGATTATTCTGAAAGTAGTTATTATAAAACATTTAATGTAACTCCAGTTTGTATATTTACTGAATCAATCAAGAACTTTACTAAGTATGAGAAATACACATTATATGGAATATTAAATGGAATGTATCAAATCAATAGAAATGGAGGATTACAAATAACTTACTGCGTTCCACGAATATTTTCCTATAACCAATTATTAGAAATGATCAAAAATAAAGACTATGGTTATTGTAATGTTATTGTAACATTATTCCATACTTCATTGTTGTTAAATATTAAAGATGATATTGAGAATAGTAATTTATTAGCTGTTTCATTGAGAAATGATATAGGAGTAAATTGTACTAGACATATAATTCATTCAGGCTTATTACCCAATCAACTTGGAACTTTAATATATGATTTTACTGTAACTCAACATTTATATAATTTAATTGTAGTTTATAATAAAGACGATTATATTTGTAAGTTTAAAGCAGAGTTTTATAAGAATTATTTTGAGAAGAAATTCTATCGATCTGTTGAGACTTATCCTTTTGATTATTATGATATTGAAACGATTAAAGATATACCAACTCAAAATAGAACTAACACTTTATATGTGTTATTATTTGGTGAATTAGAGAATGATTTGGTTGATGTAAATATACTACAATCAATCAGAGAAGCAATGAATTTTGATTATAATTATGTCTATTTAGATATTTCACCAATCAACTTACCAGATAAAAAATATAATTATTTATTATATAATACATATCAAATGTCTTCATTCTATGAAGAACTGAAAGATATGGATCACTTATATCACTATTGATGATAAGTATATTTTAGATATAAAAGAATTTATAAATAATGCAAAAGGAAATTTAAAAGTAGATGATCCAATTAATTCTGTATTTTACATTGGTTATATTACAACTCAATTATTTCAATCAGCTGTAGAAGCAACAGGAAATGGAACGGATGTATCAACAATGTTGGATTTAGGTAAATTAACAATTGATATTCCTACAGGAACTTTGAATTTGTTAGAAAATAATTACTATTCTTATTCTATGTTTATATCAAAATATTGTGATGAAGGTATTAATAGAATTATTTATAGTATTCATGAGTTTAATGTCCCAATGCCATTGTACGATCCTACACTTACTACATTATATGATTGCAAAATAAATCCAACAAATCCAGTGGATATCTACAAAAAGAACTTTTAAAATATCAAAGAAAATCATTGAATTTGTATATATATTAGATTTAACAAATATTAATCAAGTTGATTCATCTTTTCATATATTATCATCTATAACAATATCTACAAGAGAATATAACAGCAAACAAAATAATTATTATATTCAAATGACTAGTAAATCATATACATCCATTGAGGAATTAGTAGAAATATTAAATTCCTTAAATCAATTGATTATAATGGTAAGTTCAAAACAAGCACTTCAATATTCTACTAAGATAGCAACAGAGTCTTTAATATTCTTTATTAATGATATGTCATCATGTCAAGAAATTACTTCGAATTCTATTCATATTGCGATGTTGGAAGATCATTATTCTATTCCTTCTTTAGCTTATGGTTCTTCGATTGGTATTGAGAATTATTACTTGATATTTACTGAAGCAAATGAATTGTATATTATTTGTGTTTTTTTTTTAATACTTTATTATAGTTCTAAATCAATATTGGATCATTTTGTTTATGAAGGAAAATCTTTCAATTTTACACAGATTTCATATGCCAATTTTACACCATCATGTAATGATGAATATGATATAAAAAAGTTTAGAAATTTCATTAATGCAGTTATTAATTCACAACAGAAATGTGCATGTATATATATATTATTATTATTTTAAAATAGTTTTATTCTTTATTCAAAGTGATTGTTTCAATAAACTATACATCATATTAACAAGTTACCCAAATGCACAAGAATATATTTCAATATTCTTATACTTTGAACAGTACAATATATTAGAGAATTATCGTTATACAAATTTCAAAATATATATTATTGGTGATTATATATCAGGTTTAATAACAGGTAGTAATTTCGAAGATGTGATAATATCCAATTCTAATAATTATCTAAGTGCAAATATTTATACATTCCACGCTTATATTTCAATTCCGTTGATAATGAATGGATTTGAATTAGCTCGAAATTATGCTGGTGGTGTAAATGCAATAACATCCAAAATATTAAGATATAGTCTGTATAATAGTCCAAATACATTCTCATTTGGTACTTATTCTATTAATAATACAAATACACTGTCTTTTGTATTATATATTGCTCAAGTTTCAAACTTTTTCTCATTGAATGCTGAGAGTGAAATGACACCTCAATTGTTAATGCATAATATGTTATCATATAATAGAGTTACTGAGATTAAATATTACACAGATTCATTACGAATTGCTTGCATAGTTTTAGATGTAATTGATATGATAATTATTGTTGCATTATGTGCAGGAATCTTTGTGAATTATAAATCTGTTTTGTTTAGTAAAAGTGGTTTGGAGTTTGATATGATAATTTTAGTTGGTTCATTTGTATTGATTTTATATAATACAATTTCATTTGGAAAATCTGTTTATGAGATTTTGAATTGTGTTGTTAAATATCCAATTGTGATGATATTAAATACTTTTTACATCGCTATTTATGGTAGTAAAATACTTAAAGGTTATCATTATTATTTGAATTTCACCAACAAATTAGTATATATATATATTATTATTATTATTATTATTATTTATATTATATTAGAATGTAATTACAACAAAAAATATATTCTTTGCAATGGGAATATTTGCAATTCCGCAAATACTATTATCAGTTTTAAATATTATTATAAGTGTATCAGAATCAACAGAAGAGTTTAGTCCATCAGATTCTGATATTTTGCAGGAGATTTATACTATAAAGTGTAGTCATGAAGATATATTTGTGTATATATAATTATATTAATTGTATCTATTTATTTCTAAATAGTGTTTTGCAATTAATTTTACATGATTTAATAGTAATATTTTTGATATTAATCTCAATCAAAATTCTCAAAGTCCCAAGATTATTAAACGAACAAAAGAGAATATTAGCCTATTTGATTATATATATAGTATATTTCGCTATTTTACCAACACTATCTTACTTTGGAGGTGATGCTGATTTGAACTTAATCGTTTGGGAGTTAGGAATGAATGTAATTATTGTTATTGGACCATTATTGTTATTCATTCCAAAGTTTATTACAATTTATTTTGACAAAGATTTTGATGCTTATACTGGTACTCCATCTTCCTCATCTTCAATATTGACATATTCAAAATCAAAAGGGTCAAAGAAGAAACAAACAACATCCAAAGTTTATCCAATCGAAGGAAGAACCAAAACACAACAAACAAAAACTCATTATACACAATTGCACACAAAAACAAGTGGTGAAAATACTACAACAAATACTCGATTAACTCAAACTAGGACAAATCATAGACATAAGAGAAATCCATCGAATATGGTAGTTACATATATTGAAAAAGTGAGAATAGCACAAGATACAACACAACAACCATCCACTCTCTTAGAATCATTGAGTAATCAGAAGAATCCAAATTTCAATAATAATAATAATAATAATAATAATTACCAAAGTGAAAGTGTTATTGTAAATGCTCCACCAATTTCAAAGAAGAATAGTACTTATGCAATAAAACAACCTCTAGTAAACAACAATGCAATTAGACATAAAAGTTCTATTGAAGAATCACTTGAAAAGAGTGATAAGGTGGTGAATATGAATGGAGAAAGTAGTATGAATAACCAAGGAATGGTGAAATTAGGTGGATCTACCTCTGCTGGTGTTGCAAATAAACTGAATATGAATAATAATAATACTTCTAATACTGGTGAAGATTCTAATACTTTAGCTTCTCAATTACCAAGGAATAGGACTGATACATTTTTAGATGCATTCATACCTGATATAGATAGTTAATTAATAATTTTATATTATTATTGTTTTGAGAGTATTGAAATTGTGGTTTATTTTAATAATACAAAAAGAAACAATATTCTATAGAATAAAATTTCAATAAAAAACAATCATGAATAATATGCTATTTAAAAAAAAACAAGTGGTCATTACTCATTTTTCTTCTAATTATTAGTTGCAACTAAAGAAGCAATCATTGAGTTTAATTCAGCCATTTGAATTTGAATGTCTGATAATTTCTTTAAACAGTCATTTATAGTAGGACTGGAGCTTGTTGATGGACATTTTGGTACAGTACCAGTAATACTCGTTCTTCTTGACTTTGAAGGGGAAGTAGGAGCTGATGTATCACCTGATTTTGATTGGTTAGATGAATTATCAGCAGAAAACCACCATTTGATGAATTTCTTCTTAGTAACTCCATCCTTTGGATCAACATCCATCTCATGGAATGCTTTCCATGGCTTTAATTTCAGATCTTTACACAATTTCATTAAAGATTCAGAATCTAAGTTACCAGTCTTTTTAACATCGTAGCTATCAAAGACATGATTGACATATTCTTCTTCTTCACGTGAATGCTATCATAATAAACTAAGAAAAATGATACTTGAGTACTTTGACTAAACCACCACTCGGCAAAAGCAGTGAATGTGATGACATTATCTTCAACATCAATTTCCTAAATATTATGGTGTAAATAATACTTTTAAAGCCTTCCATGGTTTAATGTTCAAATCAGTACAAATACGAGGTAAAACTTCCACATGTACCTTTGAAGTCTTTTCAGTATCATATAACAAGAAGACTTTCATCAATTGGCTCAATCCATGTTCAGAATATCTCTATTTAAAAGAATAACTAGAGTATTCTTACTTTTGATAACTTTTTGAATGGTTCAGCGTATGCTGGGCAATTTAAGATTTGACTTTGGGCACTAGTTTCTTCGCTCATTGAAATAAAGAGAGATAAAAAATATAGAAAGTTCGAAATATTTTTAAATCATCCAATAAAATTCAAATATTTGAAAGTGTAACTGCTGATAATCAGTTATACACATAACAAACACAATGTAACAACAACAAGAATAATAAAATAGATAAATTGAAGAAAAAAATGAATAAACTTATCAAAAATACATAATCATTTACGAATCATCTATTTCTAAACCTAAATCATCATTTTCATCCAATTGTGTATTTGGCTTAAATACATTAAATCCATCTTCTGCTGTTGAAAATATAACATCTGGTAATTGACTGTGAAAATGTAATTCTTTGATGTGACTTTGGCCTCTATGAACAAATAATAATTGATCTGGAACATCTAAATCATTTTTATTACCTACAGATGTATCCTTTTCAAGAGATAAATCCCATAGTGTTAATTGACCATCTTCACCTGAAACACTCAATACTGTGGACTCAATTGGTGACCACTCAACAGAGGTTACTGGGCAATCATACCATTTGTAATTGGCAATAGGTTTATCGAAATGCTGTAGATCCCAAATTTTGAAGGAGCCATCATCACTACCTGATAGTAAAAATTGTGAATTAATTTTATTCCATGAAATTACATTCACATCTTTGTCGTGAGCCTTTATTGACAACATGGCTTTATTATGTTCCCTAAGATCGCCAATACCAATACATCCATCTGTAGAACATGTTGCAAATACATTACCTTCAGTAGGACTCCATTGAATATCTTCGATACTTCCCTTGTGTATATTATACGATAAAATATCAGTGGTAAAAGAACTGCCATTACTTGCAGGCATAGTATGGTATAAACAATTGCCGCAATCACCAGATAGTAAATGGCCTTGATTAACAGGTGACCAGTCTAATCCATATCCTTCAGAATGATGAGTATTAACTGTATAAATAGGTTTTAGTTTCATTGTGGATTTACCTGTGTTAGTTGTTGATGAAGTTGTTAAATTATGAAGAGGATCGTTAATATCCCAAATAAATACTTTTCCTGTATCACTCCATGTAGCTACAATTTGTGGCTTTGAATGTAATGATCTAATTCTATTCACTGATCCTTCGTGTTGAATTCCGATTGACGTTAACACTGGATCTATATCTTCATTATCATCTTCATCTTCTAAATCATCTGCATCTCCATCATCATTCTTTGTTTTATGTAAATCACTCATATGAACAACTACAATCTTGTTATCGTTTGGATTTGCTGCTTGTGTACCTGCTACTGCATATGCTTCTAATGGAAACTACTTTTATAACATAAATATATACTCTAGTTCTATTCACTCCAAGATTATCCTGAATTATGTCGAACGATAAACAAGACCATTCTAATTCAAATGAATGATACATAATATATGCGCTGCTATCATATTCTAACACCTCTCCTTCTTGTAAAGGTCTTTTTGAAGGATCCCACACTTCCTATTGAATAAAACAAATGAAAATATACCACATTATTGTCAATATTCTCTTCATCTTCTTCATTCACTTCATTCTCATTCACAATAACTTCCTCTTCTTCTTCATCTTCATACAAATCTTCACATTCCATCTCATCTTCAAGATTTGGTTCTTCTTTACCATACTGCTTCTTTGCAGCATTATCTTTTGCTCCTGCACGACGTTTTGGCATAATTCAATTATTGTAGGCTTGATTGTGGTTTGTCAATATTTTGGCATTACTCAAAATCTCATTATTCTTCAACTTATTATGTATATAAAATATTAAATCTAGATGTACATGATATAAATAAATAAAAGATAAATAAAAGAAATTAAATTATTTGAAAGTGAGATTTGGATCTGAAGAATTAAATACTTTATAAATTGTTTCAGATAATGCTTTTTGTTTGGCTTTACCAAATATATTCTATTAAATAAATAAATAAAAACATAAACATACTTCCAACATTTCTTTCTTTTCTTTCTCACTATTCAACATTTCATAAGCATTATATAAACTATTCAAGGTTGGATAAACTTCAACTATTTTACACATTCTTTCTTCACTTACTCCAGGTATTACTTTCAACATTTTCATATAACTCTGTTGATATTCAGATAAACTACCATCAGCTGCTATTTTCCTCTTTTTAACCGTTGATATTGTATCAGATGTTAATTTATAAGGCATTTCACTCAATGTTTTAGCTATTTCTATTACATATTCTGATATTTGGGATAATCTTGATTTTTCCACTATTTCATTTCCTGTTTTTATATAAATTGATATTTTTGTTTCGTTTAATAGAGTTGGAGTTATTTTGAATGACATTCTTTTGTGTTTTTTCATCACTTTATTCATCTCTTCATCTATTCCATTCCAAATGTGAATTATTCTCATTTTCTTGTTATTTATCTTTGGAAATTTTAAACTAATGTAATATAATCATTTATATACTTCAATTCTTTTATTTCTTCAAGTATATCAATTTCTTTATCTAAACTATCTACTATCTCTTTTCCTTCACATATATGGATGATCAAAGGTATTTCCTCCAGTTTATCAGATTCACACTATTATAATATCAATATTAATAATAAAAATATACATCTTCTTCTACAAGATAATTATCGATATCTTCTGCTTGCCAAGGTCTTCTTTTAAAACCAATGCAATTCTTTACATCATATTTCAATGGCTTACCAAAACAGAACTCTTTATTAGCTGTGTGTTTCAATACTGTTTCTATTTCACTTCCAATCAAATCTTTAGATAGTGATATTATTAATTCTTTGTGATATATATCCAATCTATACGGCATTCAGCTCAAATTTCAAATTTTAATTTTTGATCATGATCTGAGTTTATCTCAAAAACTAAAAAAATTAAAAATCTCATCAAATATATCTTATTATCAATTATAAACAATTTAAAATAAATATTTATTAACATATTATTGACTCATTCAAAATAATTACCTAGAAAACAATAAGCATTGTAGCTATTTGATAAATCAATCATTTCATATCCACATTCTTTGGTAAAATCATATTCAGTCCATTTGAAGAAGAATGACTTCATTTCCTGATATTTCAATTGATCTTCTGATTTTTCAATTTCAGAAACATCACCTAAATAATATGCTACTATTCCTAAGATGTACATAAAATTTGGCATATTTTTCACTCTTTCGCATAACTTTTGATCCAAACACTTCTCACATAAACACATTAAAGGTTTTATGATATTATAAAATACCGATATTATCTCCTCACTCTCTGGCAGTAATGATACACTAAATTCCTCAGAAATATTTTCGATTTCTAAAAACAATTCATTAAACCCACTATTCATCTCTTCACTCTCTTTTATTGTCATAGTTAACATAATTCAACTAAATTTTACAGATAATAATAATAAAGAATGTAAAAATAAAGAAAACAAAAGTTTGGAGGGAAAAAGAAAATTATGGCGGTTTTTTATTAATGAAGATTTTTACTTCACAAATTCACTATTATAAAGAAACAAAATTTTCAATAGTTATTATTTATCATAAAACTACCACTTCTACCTCCTGATAAAGCACTTGAATTAGTTTCTGTTCTTCTTACACTTGAAGTTGGATTTGAATTTGATGTTGTTGAGATATTTATTGTATTATCATTATCATTGTCATTGTCATTATTATTATTGTTTTTATCATTTTTATTTCTACTCAACTTATCTTCAATATCCAATAACAACTTCTTTATTTCTTCATTACTTTTGTATAATTTACATTCTTCTAATCTCTTTTCTGTCATTAAATCTTTCTTTATCTCAAAACTATAACCTTGATCCAATAAAAACTTCTGTCTTCTAGTCGCATAATACATTTCTTTTGTATAAGTTGAAACTAATGAATAGAAATAAGCATTATATCCACTCGTACAGCCTTTCTTTGGTCTTAATATTCGACCTAATCTTTGAGCTTCTTGTCTTCGAGCTGAAAAATGAGAAGCAACTTGAATCAATACTGTTGCTTGAGGTAAATCAATTGAAGTATCACCAACTCGAGATATAAATAAGGTATTTAAATCTTTATTTTCTCGAAATGATTGAAATAAACTCTCTCTTTCTCTTTCACCTACACTTCCATCAATAAATGGTCTTTTCATTGCTAGACTGTATAATCGAATTGCTATTATATTATCACAAAAAACTAAGATTTTATCTCCTTGTTTCTCATGATATTTCACTAAATATTCACACGCATGAATCTTGTTAGGATTCATTACATAATAAATATTTCGATTTCTTTCATTACTTCTTATATATTGTTTATAAAACTCTTTTTCCATTTCACACCAGATTTCAACACATTGAACTTTGGATAAAAATCCATTCTAAAAAGAAAATTATATAATAACAATATATATATAAAATACATCAGTTAATTCCATCCAATTAGCTTCATATAATTTTGGTCCAACCAAATAATTCAAATCAGATATTAAATAACTTCTCTTACTAGAGTTGCAGTTAAACCTAACTTACAATGACATTTCATTGAACTTGTTATTCTTCGAAATGTTGATGCTGGAGCTACATGCACTTCATCTAATATTAATAAACCCCATTCTCGATTTCTCATTTCTTCTAATATCCTTTCAGTATCAGCACCTCTATGACCACTGAAACTTAACATCGAATATGTTGTCACTAATAAAACAGCTTCATCTTTAGGTAAATCATGCTATTATCACAATTATATATGAAGATATAAATATATTTATACTTTTTCATCAGCAGTAAACTTTATTACATTATGTTGAGGTATTGTAGAAAATGTATAAAACTGTTGAACCCATTGATTTACTGAAAATGTCGCTGTACAAACACATAAACAACTTTTCTTTATAGTTGAAGCAGCTACAATTCCTACCAATGTTTTACCAGCTCCACAAGGTAATACAACTACTCCAGATCTGCCTCTTCCATTACCAAACATTTTACTTAACGATTTCTCTTGATATGGTCTTATATAGACTGAAGATCTTAAATCGATTGGTAAACAGGGATTTTTCTATTCAAATAACATTAATAATATTAATAATATATATATACTGTATCTTTTCTAAAATCATATTCATCAATCATTGGATATATATTATTACATATTTGTTTAATCTTTTCTACTGTTTCTTGATCAGATTTTATTGGAAAACTATAATTCTTTCGAGCTTTCGCACTTTCTAATTCTTATTCTATATTTCCTATTTCACCAGCATTCTATTATTTATAATTAACATAAAAATATACTAAATTATCTAAATTACTACTCAATTCTTTTAATGTATCACTTTCTTCAAATTCATTTGAATTTTCATTTAATTTTGCTGTATTTATTTCACTATTGTTTAGCATATCTCTTAATAGTGATGGATTACTTGATTTTTTATCAAGAATGAAAATTTATATTTGAAGTTTTTGAAAGTACAAAATAGATATTTCAATTAATTTCATAATAATATTAAGCATCTATGTTTAAATTTTGATTGCTTTTTTAAGCTTGATATAGTTTGTATTTAATAACTAAACACACATCTTTGATAATTATATAATTCATTTCTTTAGTAATGGAATCATCAGATTTCTTAACTTATAGCGATCTAAATAAAATTAGACTACATGAAGCTAAAGTCATAAAAGGCAAAGCTTTCTGTTATTGCTATAATCCTGTTATTTTAATTAGAGATTGCTTCATTCGTATTTACTGTGAAATGAAGAGAATAATTATAGAGAATAAGGGATCTAAATATCAAAAATGCTTTTTAGTGTATGGCAATAACCAAATAGGTAAGACAACATTCAGCTGTTTTCTAGCATATTGTTTCAACAAAGATAAAGATTTCAGGGAATATAATATAGTGTTTTTCTGTGATCCTGTAAAAGATACACGAATATATTATTTTCGAACAGCTTATGGTGAAATGTATTACAAAACAACATATCTGCCAAATACAAAGAGAAAAACACTAATAATTAGTGACAATAAACCCATTAACGAAGATGACTACAGTAGTGCTGAGATAGTGATTATGATATCTTCACCAGATGCAAAAAAATACAAAGTAATGAGTAATAAAAGAGCTCCAGTGCAATATTATATACTATCTCTCACAGAAGAGGACATTGAATTCAGTATAAGAATAGGAAATAAGTTGAGTGAAAATAAAATATACAACTTTAAAGATGTTAGTGAAATTGATGTAAATAATCAGCATTTACCATCATATATACCACCATCATATAATCAAGAATATTATATATATGATACAGACAGAATAGATGTAATTCCAGAAAGAATAAAATTCAAATCAGAAGAAATAGAAAGAGAAATAATAATCAGATATTTCAACTCTCCAAAGAAATTTGTAGAGTTGTATGATATATTTGATGAAAATGAAAATGGATTTTTATTTGAAAGAATGTGTCATATCATTTTTTCTAAATCAAAAGTTGATAAATTATCTAATAATAATGGCGAATTATATATGTCAAAGAAAATTTGTTATCATGATGATATGAGTAAATTTGTTAAATATCTTAACTCTAAGGGTAAGTATTATATTGAAAAAGATGATAGAAATGAAAATGTTAATACATTGTATGTTGATTTTAGTACAATTAAAGATTTCCCAGCAATTGATGGCTGTATTATTAATAAATTCAATATTACAGCTGTTCAAATGACCATTTCAAATGATCATCCTACTTTAGATACAATAATTGTATTTCTGAATGTATTTATATAATATAATATAATTGATTAGATGATATACAGCTATCATAAAGATAAGATGATAAAATATATATTAAATCATCCAACTATTAATCCAACTGTTACTAATCTACTTGCTAGTCCATATCCAACAGAATCTTCATTTTATGATCTTGGTTATATACCAATTAATTTAAAGAGAAATATAATATCTGAAATGGATCAACGTAAAAGAATCCTATATGAAAGCTATGTATATTATAATATATTATTTCTATTATTATTTATAGTTCTTATTCAATGAACTTAGTTGTAGAAAAAACATAGATTCTAGTTTAATTAAAAACTATAGTGTTGAGAGACAGACTGAATTCTTGAGTATCATGGATGGCAATATGAAAAAGATAAACAAATTAGAGCTTGAATTACTCCCTAAGAGTCAGGAAGTATTGAAATGTATTAAAAATAATCAAAAACTTACACAATATCAGAACGTAACTTTATTGGAAGAACGATTAGATGCATTAGAAACACAAGTAAGTTTTTTTCGCAACACATTTGGAAGAATTAAAAGTAAAAATAAGTACATATGATAGAAAGTTGAAAGCATTAACGAAAAAAATAGAACAATCAAAAGATGATAAGTCAGAAAATATCTCCAAAAAGCGAAAAAGGACAAATACAAAAAAAGGCACTGAGCTTATTGAAGGATACAGAATAAAAATCAGATTATTCATTTTTAAGAATCTGGCAGATAAAGTTTATATTCAATTAGATGAATCAAAAGACTCAATACAAAAGTGTGTATATGAATTATCTATAGTAAAAACAAAATTAATTAAGCAAAGAATCAATCAGTTAAAGGCTAATGTAGAAATAATAAAAAATGGCATATCAGAACAAATAAGTAACGTAGAGGTTATATTTTCTGACCATTTGCCATCACTAGCAACATCCGAATATTTAATTTTTATAGGAATATTACAAAATGAATTAAAAACTTTTGAAAAAGAAGTAAAAGAAATTCATAATCAATTAAAAGATTTATTCAATGAAAATCAACCCAATGAACCAACTCCTGAATTAGATTATTTAGATTCGTTGTTAGAAAATGGATTATCATATATATCAGAAAGGTTTATGGATATAATAAAATTACAAAGTAATCGTACAGAATTGCAAAGTGAATTAAAAGTATTATGTAATTTACAAGAGACATTGAAGAGTAATATATATATAATGAATAAAGTCTTCCAATCATATTTACAATGGGATCATTATGCATTTGAAAATGATCTTCAAACACAATTAACATATTTCAGAACTTTCTTACAAAATTCATTTTTACAAGGTGCAACAATAACAGAAGTATTAGAAAATGAAGAAAATAATATAGAAGAAGAAGAAAGTATTAATGAAGAAGAAAAACGGCGTAATACTGAAGATGACTCCTATAATATGGAAGAAGAAGAAAATACAGAAGAAGAAAACTCTTATAATATGGAAGAAGCTATTCAAGATTCAATAGATTTATATAATGAATTTGTTTTTTTACAACATTTATTTCAATTTATTAATATATATGATCTTGAAGAAGCAAATGAGTTAGTGAAATGTGAAATAAATTCAAAGTTGTTACATGATCTGGATGACTATTTAATCGATGTTATATATAATGACTTAGATGATAATAAAAAAATAGAAATGAAACAAAGAATCATTGATGTATATAAAATGTATTATTATTATTACTATAGGCAATTGGCAAGGAAATTCAACCAATTTATGCTACTACCAATAATAAATTGAAAAATGAATTGAAAAATGAATTGGATATATGTAATCCATTATTTAAAATAGTATTTGTTACATATAAAAATGATAATGTTCAGAGTGAACTGGTAAAAGGTGATTTGAAATTTGGGATGTATAGCAATGATTTTAAAATTGAAATGATAAAAGAAATGAAAAAAACTTATAAGTGGGATATTAAATCTCCCTCAGCAAATGATGAAAATGACGAAAATCCAACAAAAAAACGAAAAATAGAATATAATGATGATAATAATACTAATAATAAAAATAAAATACCTGAAAATATCATCATATCAATAAAATCAAAAAGAATTAGATTTTCTGTTATAAAAATATCTAAAAAGAATTATTTGATAGTTCAGGATGTAAAATTCCTACAATGAAACGCTATACTGCAGGTAAGACCTTGAGATTTTCACCAAAAGAATGTTCAAATATACTTATTAATAAACCGATCAAAAAGGAAAATAAACCGGAAACAGATATAAAAGAGTTGATTAAAAAATTTAACGATAGTATTACTACTCGAGCTAATACCACTGATAGTTTAGAACAAACTTGTTCTAGATGTAATGATTTAATTCTACAGTTCAATAATTGTAGAATTGACAAATTAAAAAATAATAAACTAAGTCAGCATATCAAAGATGATATTGAAATCATGTTTAACAGAATAGATGAAAGTGTAGTACTCAATAAAAAAAATAAAAAAGTAAAGCAATTGAAAGATTTCATTAAATTAACTTTTCCTGTTGATAATAAAAGTCTAAATGTGTATATTGAAAAGTTGTTATCTGCATTTAATTCAATAAAAGAAATTATACCAAATGTAAATAATTATTGTTTACCTTGTTCAAGTATATTTTATATCGATATATTATTCTAATAATAGAAACAAATGCAATATGTCGAATATTTGAAGAAGCAGTAACTTTAAATGATGATAATACAATAAGTATTGGATGTTATGTTTACCAATATCCTGAAAAGAAAGTGTATATCCGAAGTGTTTATAAAGATATATGGAATGAATTACAATATTATATTTTATTTTTCAAAATAAAAAATGATAAAAGTAAAGATGTAAATAAGATTAATATTATTATTAAGGTTATAAATGAATTAATTGAAAAAAGATAATAACAAGAATGCCAAAAGATATTTTCATATGTTTTAGAAAAGGTATTGATGAAATAAGCAATTATAATGAAAAAAATATGATTCTAGAAGATTTAAACAATAGATTTTTAGCAAGAAGAATCGAAAAGGATGGAAAGGATTTTAATATAGGTAGATGTTTTAAGATTTTATTAAGAGGAAATCCAGGATGTGGTAAGACCTCCTTTATAATATTTTTGTTGAAGATGATATTTGAATTGAATGAAAGAATTAGTGATGATGAATTACATATTAAGGCATCAATATTTAAAAATTCAGAAGAACAAACATGTAGTCAATATCGATTAGAAGGTAAACATGTAAAAGAAGTAAATGATGATGAACGTTGCGATATAGCTATATCTGATTCATATGACCTTAATAAAACAACTGCAAGCGCTTCAATTATATTATATGTTACTTCACCAGATTATAAGAATTATAAACATTTTTATGATTCAGATATTAATAAGGCCTATTATTTTATGGATGTATTTAGTGATAAAGAAATTTTAGATTGGGAAGAAAAATGTTTATCTAGTGAATTGAGAGAATCAATAAACAAGAAAGAAAATCAATTCAATAAAAAATATGGAAATGTTCCAAGACATATTTATTATGCTTCAATATATGATAATTGTTATGGAAAAGATTATTGGGATCAGTTATACTCAATGGGTATTAAAAGAATAATAGGTGGTCTTGGATATATGGAATTTCTAATGAAATATCTATTTCCAAGTAAATCTAAAACTGATAAAATATCCAATAGAAAAGTTACATTTGATAGTACCTTATGCCATTATATAGTGAAATATTCTATTCCATATAAAGATAAAGATAAAACAACCAAATGTTATGATAGAATCAACGAAGATCAAATGGAATTTATATCTGATGAGGTATATGATTTTATATATTATAATATAAAACACAAAGCTGAAGAAGAAGATGTGAAAAAACTTCAAAATATTTTTGCAGATATTTATGATAAAAAATATCATCAATTATTTCAATTATTATTTGAAGAACTAATTTTTTACAACTGTTTATATAATACAGATAAGTTACAGAGAAGCAAAGGTCGTAGTATATTATTAGAAGAAATAAAAGACGATAAATTTGAAGAGTTTAAAAAATTATTTGATGTAGATATCTATTCTACTAAAATGAAAGGAGTATATATACTTCATTTAGCAACTCTTGAGAATAGAGAAATGATTTATTTGGTGAACAATTGTTTTATTCATATATTAAATGATGAAAGAAAAGTAGATTTTGATGATAAAATAAATGAATGTATATGTGGTTTGCACGATAAGATGAAATATTCAAAAATGTACTATGTTGTAGTATCCAATAATTGCTCATCTGTTTCATCATCTTCTGAAACAAAAGTATCAGTTTCCCATTTTAAAGGAGAGGCAAAAATAAATAAAACAAATATTATATATTGTACATCAAAATTTGGTAATTCAGTATATGGAAATGCTTTCAATATACAAATTGGAAATGATAAAGAAGTTGAATTTAAAAAGAATAGTAATACACAGACTGCAATACTAACATCAGTATCAATACCACCATCACCACCACCACCACAACAACAATTACAATCAATTGATAATGATGGTATTTACTTTGGAACTTCTATTGATAATGTGGGTGATAAATGTGGTTTAGTGAATGAAGGTAATACTAGTTACTTGAACTCAACATTGCAATGTTTAGCTCATATCGTACCATTACAATATTATTTCAAAAACACATACGAAGAGATATATTTTGATGAAAATGATGATAATAATACTTGCATGACAAAAGCTATCGCTCTTTTATTAAGAGATTTAGTGAAGCAAGATACTAAAAAGATAGCAATATGTCCAAAAAATGTAAAAATAGCAATAGAAAAATGTGATAGAGAATTAAGAGTTGACATACAAAAGGATGCATATGAATTACTACAGTTACTATTAAATAATCTCAATAATGAAGCCAACAAACTATTTTTAGTAGTATTTGATAATAAAATAAAATGTAAAACAAAATTTAAACCAAAAGTACATGATTTTTTTTTTGGTTTATCAGTTAAAGTTCCTGATAATGTAAAGGATGGTGTTAAGTTAGAAAATTGTCTTAATTCTTGTAAAAAAATAATACAAACCCCCAAAATATTAATAATTCATTTGAACAGATTTGGTAATATGAATAAAGAGATACACACAGTTGTGGATATTTATGATGTATTAGATTTAACAAGTTATGTAAAAAGTATATTAATATATATTAATATATTATATTTTAAATAGATGGAGAAAAGAAAGTATATGATTTGATAGGAATGTCAAGTTACAGTTTCTCAATGCATCATTACATTGCTATATGTAAATCAACTCATGATAATAAATGGTTTATATTTGATGATGATGAAGTAATGAATGAATCTGATATAGAGAATAAGAATGAGAAATATTCTGATTTTCTTCCATACATATTATTTTATCAGTTAAGAGAAGAAGGAGAAAACATGATGGATGAAGAAAATGATGATGAAGATGATGATGAAGAAGGTGATGAAAATGATGATGAAGAAGGTGATGAAAATGATGATAAAGATGAAGGTATAATATTTAAAATACCAATAGGCGATACATGTGGTATTGAGAGAAAAGATAGTAATAATTGCTACATTAACTCCACTCTTCAATGTTTTACCCATTTAGAACCATTTCGAGATTTCTACTTGAGAAATAAATCATTTTCTAATAATTTAGAAAATAAATTTTCTGATTTATTTCTTAACATATGTATAAAAAGTAATAATACAATAAAGCAGAATAGTAGTATATTTATAGAATTTAAAAATGCTTTAAGACCAATATTAGATATTGATCAACAACAAGATACATCGGAATTTGTAGATTTACTAATAGATAATATCAATGAAATCAAAAACCTATCTTATAAAATATATGAAAAATATGAAAATTTGAATAATATTTCATTTGAAGAAATAAAACAAGTTTCAGTTATTGAGATTAGAAAATGTGGTGATGAAAAGAAAAATGCAAAAGAAAATTCAAATGAATCTCTTACACTTAATATTATTAACGAATATAAAGAATTGGCTGTGGATAATTATATTTATGAATTAAAAGGAATGACATGTTATTATGCTAATCATTATATTGCTATATGTAAATCAACTCAGGATAAAGAATGGTATATATTTAATGATGATAAAATAAAACCTACATCTGTAATAAAAAAGAAAAAATATTATCAGAATTTTTCCCCTAATTTATTGTTTTATCAGTTGAGGGAATGAAAAGAAGATGAAGAATACTTTCATTTTATTTGAAATACACTTTCATGTATATACGAATACATCCTATAAGTGTTGTTATTAGTATAATATAAATTCATGAAATCCTCGAGTTTTATTTTATTAAAATCTTATAATATTTGTTTAAAATCCTTGAGATTTGCTAATGTACTTCTTAAACTTCTTTAATACTTGTTTAAACTTCTCTAGTATCTTTGGCATCTTTTCAATATCCAAGAAGATGAATAAGATGCGAAAAAATTGATGTTAAGGTAATTAAAAATGGAAAAACATATAATGTTAGATATATAACTGATTAACCAAAACAATGCTTTATACAGCCATCGTAAATTTTTTAAAAACTAAACGTATATTTGTAATATTTCGGGGCTTAAGGTTACGTTTATTACTTCAACGTAATATAAAACATCCATAATATCTTACTCCTTCATCGTTATATTGATAGTTGAGTCTTGTTGTTCCCCGTTGAGTACAACTCCCTGTTGAGCGATTAGAAACTTTAGAAACAAACTAACTACATAATGTTATTACTCATAATGAGTTATGAAGGAATATATAGGTGGTCATATAACATATACAACTAATAGTATATAGAAAGATTGATAATAGTATGTGCTATATATAATAATAATTAACTTTATAATACATATAATTCATCAGCTTTTCTTTTCATTTTTTCATTTACTTCTTTTGTAACAGGTATTATTGTAAATGCTAAAGATGTAGTAAGTTTAATTTGAATATTAATAGTATACAATCCATATAAATCTTTAGTTTTTTTATCTTCTTTAATTATTCCTTTCTTGTTGTTATCTGCGTAATTCTTCTTCTTGTCGGTATAGACAATTATATCACCATGTTTAGGATTGATATAAGTTATCTTCAGCTTCTTTTCTGATTCATCATGCATATTATCATTATATTCATCTCTTCTTTTACTAATGTAATCTTTTACTTGTTAGAGTTTATGTTCATTTTTAAAATATCTTTTCTGATGTTTTCTATGTTTTTTTTCTCATCATATTTTTCTTTTCTATTTCTATTACTTCAACTTCATCGCATTCATCATCATAAAAGTATTCTTTATCATCTTCTTTAGAGCAATCACATAATTCATCATGACAAACATTACCATCATCATCACCATCAACTGTACCATTATTACCATCTTCTTCGCCATTTTCTTTTATAAATAACTTTGGGTTTTCCTTCTTTAATTGTTTAATATCCATATAGAATAAAGATCTAGGCTTAGAATGTATTCTTCTGCACTTGTGATTGTTTATTGTTTCAATAATTTTATCAACAAATTCAGTCCAATAAATGCCTTTATTCTATATCATGAATCCTTTTAAAGTGTTTTTCACAACTTGGTTGTAATTTTCTACATTTCCATTCGTTTGAGGCCTATATGGTGCACTATGAACTTCTTCAATTCCATATTCATTGCATAAACTTCTCATCAAATCATTCTTGAATTCAGTACCATTATCCATTTGAAGAATTTGAGGAGCACCAAAAATTCTGATATAATTTCTCATATTCTTCACTGTTTCTTCTTTTGTTTTTCTCTTTAATGGATATATAATTGTAAAATTACTGTAATGATCAATCACTGTAAGAATGTAATTAAACTGTTCTTCTTCAGTAAATGTATATTTCTCATTGATTTTACTCATATTAATTAGATCACATAACACTCTTTCGCGTGGATAGCTTGATAGTATAGGTTTTAGCAATTGTTCAACATGAACTTTCTTCAATTCTTTACATCCAGAACATGTTTTTACGAATACATATACCATTTCTCTGGTAATACCATAGTACTTCTTTTCATTAACCAAGTAATACAAAGGTTCAATTGTAATGTGACCATTACCTTCGTGTAATTTTTTTAGTACATCAAACGATTCTTCAGTTTTAATAACCTTCTTTCCTTAAAACAATAACTGCTTTGTCATTTCATCGTTTTTCTTTTTGGTAAAGCTTCTACAACGATAATTATCTTCTTCTACTTCATTACTACTAGTAGAACGGCTTCTTTTGTTTCCTTTCTTTCTCTTTTCGATACTTACAGAATGACTTCTTCTGCGTTCTTTTCTCTTTTTATCGCATCTGGAAGAGATTTTTTCTTTAAACAACTTATCAAGTGCTGAATAATAAAGAGGTTTGTGATCGTCCTCAAGTACTTGATCAAGGTGTAATACTTCAGAAAACCTATATATTATGATATATATTATGAAATAAATGAGAATTATATGTATATATATAGTTATAGTAATAAATATATATAGCTAATGCTTTTACTGTTATTTTTTATATAAATCATTGAATTCTAATTATGTATTGCTGAAATAAAACCTCAAAAAACAATAAATTCATACCAACTAATGTAAAATCACCTAAAGTAATACATTATCTAAATACACTTATTCACATTTATTCTTACAAACACTCCTTTTGTTTTATCTGTCAATTTCATTTGCCTTCATATTATTCTATTCTATATTTTTTCTTATCTTCTTCACTTACAAAATATATATTTTGTTTCATAATATGTGAGATACGTTTGCAACTGAATGTGTTTAATAACTGAATTTTCTATTTCTATTCCTTCTTTATCATTAGTTGGAAATCCACTTATTATACCATTCTCATTATTCAATGTTATATTATAATCTTCTATTTATAGAGTGATAATAAAATACTTTAATCATATAATGATGAGGCATTCTTCCAAACTGTATTACATTTTTGTAAACTTTTTTAAACTTCTACAACATAAAATGAGAATAATTATTTATTATATTCTGACAAATATGGATGAATTGCTTATCTTTCTTCATTAGTAGAAGTTCCAATAAAAGCTAACACTTCAGGATCATTACCCACTTATTCAATCATTTCTTCATTATCATGTCATCATGTTGATATAACTAAACTGAAGTACTGATTATGGGAATAAAATAAATACTTGAATTATCTTAAAATGGTTTAACATTTTATTACTTCATCATTTATTTTCTTCAACTCATTCTCTAAATCTTTTTTGTTCTTTTTCATTTCTTCTTTCTCTTCTTTGGATTTATCTAGTTGTTCTTTCAATCCATTTAATTCATTCTCTAATTCATTCTGAGATTTAGATTGATGTTCTTTTAATTGAGTTATTTCTTTCTCTAATTCATCTTTGTTCTTCTGTAATTCTACATTCTATTGATTAGATTTATCTCATTCTTCTTTCAATTCATTTTCTATTTCTTCTATTTCGCTTATTCCAAATTTTTCACTTTTGTAAATTACATCATTTTCTATCTTATTATTATCTTTGATTTTATTTTTCAATTCATTCAACTCTTTCTCTATTTATTCTTTATTCTTTTTTTAACTATTTGATGATTCAATTTCATCAGTATATGGTTTAGATTCTTCTTTCATCTCTTTCAATTGACTTTCTAATTCGTTCTTTTCTTTCTTCATTTCATTCAACTCTTCTTTCAATTGACTTATCTCATCTTCTTTAGTATTAGAGGATTCAACTTTATGTTCATCTTCATTCTATTCGCATTATCACCTTTTATCTATAAACAATTATAACAAAATATATACATACAATTCCAAAACAGTTTCCAAATGAGCATTAAAAATTTCTTTATCATAATTATCGATAAATGAATATAATGATTGACTACCAAATTGAGAAAAATATTTTACTAACTATACATAATATTCATTCTTCTTACCAATGACTATATTCATCTATATCTACCTTTAACGCAAAATATATATATATATAAATAAATTAATAAATAATATATAATATATAATATATGTATAACCGTAAGAATATCACTGTAGGTGGGTAAACCGTACCAACTATTCTTAGGTGCCTTCTACAGGTAAGAATAAGCGATTTGAGTGTAAATTAGCTTTTGGTACGGGTTATACTGGAGGAAGAGGTGAATTTAAATATCTTTATATATTTTTGTGTATGAGTAATTTTATGGGTTAATATTTTTTCTTTTGTTTTTTGTATATAATTTCATTTAACTTTTTCTTATTGTTTTTTATCAATCATAATTTCAAAAAAAATGTCAAGAATTTGGATCGCGAATGTTAATATAGAAGATAGAAGTAAGCGTGAAGATGAAGACTTTGAAAGAATCTATGCAATCATTGAAAGTGAAGTAGCTAGAATAGTAGCTCAACCATCACCACCATCATCACTTCCAGTAGTAATGTGGTATACTTCTGATACAGCTGATGAGGATGATAGAAAGTATGAAGAATGGCGTGCAATTCATAAACCAACTAGAGTAGCACAAGCAACCATACGCCCTAGAAAATGGGTTGATCCTGAGGAAGAGCGCAGAAAAACAGAGATGTTAAAGCGTTATGGCATTGATGAAAAGAACATCATTGAAGAAAGACTAAGATTTCATAACTAATTCTTAAATCATTGGTTTTAATTGAATTTTGTTTTTTGATTGGCTGAATTGAAATAAACATAATATTACATAATTCTTTTCATTCATAAATTTCTTGCGATTTTTGAAATAATCTACATAAATTAAAATGAGTGATATTCAAAACGAATTAGATGCTAATATTGAAAAACACTTACAAGAAGGTGAAATGTATGAGAATGATATGTCTGAAGTAAAATCATTAATTATTAAAGTATTTAAGGATATGTTGGATGGTATGTATTCTGTGATTGAAGAGTATGAAGATGATCCAGAATGGAGTGAACAACCAGGTGATGATATTGATATAACAATGGAAGAAGAAGAAGTGAAGGAAGAAAAACAAAGTGAATCTAAATCTAAAAAAAGAAAGGATATAACAAAGTCAGATTCAGATTCACAAGTATGTAGTACTTGTGGTAAGAAGAAAGCTAATGATGAATTTGGTTATAAGAGTGAAGGTGTATTCTATAAATCATGTACAGAGCGTAGAAATAAGAAGAAAAGAAGATATGAAGAAGTAAAGAAAGGATGTGATAATAGTGGAGAAGATAAGAAGAGTAAAGTAGAGAATAGTTCCACTGCCGAGGGTCGACCAAAGGTAGATATTGCTAAAGTAGAAACATCTACAAGTTCTATCCCGGGGGTAGCTACAGTAGATCTAACTACATCACCTACTTGTATAATTAATTAACTTTTGGTTTTAAAATTCATTTTTATATTTCTATGCGTTTTTATATATAAATAATTTCACATAATATGCCATATAATACATCTTTAGTTATGTTAGGTGATATGAAAGATACTTTAAATGGTTTGAAACAAGAAATGTATATTTTATTAGGTTGTGTAGTTCTATGGGTTCTATATAAATGCAAGAGAATATGTGCATGGTGTTATCATAAAGCCTGTCCTCCAGAATTAAGTGAAATATTAGCTGAGCCAGAACCTGCTGTTCAATTAGCATTAAGAAAATCTACTATTGTTTCTGCTATTCCATTTACTTTAACACCTGAAAATAGTAGAATAAATTCTAGAAATGTTAGTGATAATGAAGATGAAGAGCAATTAGAAACAGAAATAGAAATTATTCCTATTAATAAACCTGAGATTGAAATTCAAAAACCAATCATAAATATTTAATTTTATATATAGTCTTTTTTTCGTATTTGATTTTGAAAGTTGTTTTTTTTTGTACCCCCTTAAAAAAATTACATAAAGAAAAACCGTTTTTTTTTCATTCAGACTTTTCTTACTCATTTTCAGTATTTTATTTTTTTCATTTTTTTACTTTAATAGAAAATTAATTATTCAATCATTCAATCAAAAATGCCAGCAGACAGAGTCAAACAACCAACCAATTCAGAATTATGCTCCCAGCTTCCATTAAAGGGACAGGCTTATGAGTTCTATCAGAAAGCGAGTCGTAACATCCAGCATTTAAAGACATTTTGCGATGAAATGTATATTCAAAGTTTGGCTTATGATGACAGCAAAAAATCAAAGAAGAAGCAAAGTCCACCACAATTCAACTATATCGAATTAAAGAAGTCAGCTACAGCAGTTTATTATTGCTTTTCATGTAAGTTTGATAATCAGAAGTTAATTCCTATCAAACATCTAGAGACATTAGATCAAAATGAGTATATGAATTTATACTTTAGTGACGATGAGATGAAGAGTATAGTAAAACCAAATGTAAAACCGATTAAACCTTTTATTCAACCTCAGTTAAAACAACAACAACCACAACAAGAACCACCACCACCAACTGTACCTCAAAAACCTAAAAGAGTTTATAAAAGAAGAACTGATACTGTAAAGAAACCTAAAACAAAAGCAATTATTGATAGTGATGATGAATTAATTCATTTAAAGAAAAGAAAGATTGTTAAGGATTCTGATTTTGTTGATGAACCAATGGGTATAATTGTGAAAGATACTGAATCAAGAACATCTGCTGATGATTTATTAAGTAGCCAAAGTCCTACCTTTACACCTCCAATGTCACCAAGGTCTGATACTACACTTCTTGATGTTACTGATATTGATATTCTGGATGCTGAATTGAAGCATTTTAATGCTGAAATAACTAAAAAAGATGAAGAAAAACAAAAAGAGATAGAAGAGAAAATTAAACATCTAGATGCAGAGAGAAAGAAACAAGAAGATGAAGAAAAAAAGAAAAAACAACAAGAAGAAGAAAGAGTTAGAAAAGTACAAGAAGAAGCAGAAAAGAAAAGAAAAGAAGAATTAGTTGTTATTAGAATGCTTCAAGAAGAAGAGAATATGAGACAACAAGAAGAGTTAAGAAAGAAATGGGTATTAGAACAAAAGAGACAAATGGAAGAAAAGATGAAAAAAGAAAACGATGAATTAGAAAAGAAAATGGAAGAAGAGTTTAAGAAGAGAATTGAAGAAGAGAAAAGAAAGAAAGCTGAAGAGTTTGAGAAGATGATGAAGATCTTATAAGTATTAATATATACTTTAAATTTGTCTGGTTTATGCTTTAATCCATATACTTGAAAAAGCACTTTGAATTCATTACTGTGATAAAAATTGGTGTTTGTTTTATATGTAAAAAATAACATAAATAAAAAACATAAAAAGTTATACGAAATCATTAAATAGCGAATTTTTCTTATATACTCTACCATAACTACTTTTTCTACCTTCTGGTACTGGTTGAATATCTGGTTCTATAGGTTGTGCTTCATTATTTATACTATGAATTTGTCTTAACCTAAACTTACCATTTGTTGTAATACTATTAACTGGTACTCTTTTAATTTCATGAGATTTGAATCTATATGAACCTATATCTCTAGGATTGAATTCTTTAGGTATTGTTCCATCCAAGTTCTTAACAGAATATGAAAACGGTCCAACTTTGTGTATTTGGTATACTTTATCAGTATAATAAGTAGTTTTTTCAAGTTTGTTATCTCTACGTTCCTTTATTCTTACAAAATCATTTGGTTTAAAATGAGTATCACTTTTACGCTTCTTTAAGTTTCTAGCATGGGATTCTTTATACAATCTATCTTGGACTTCAAAATCATTGAATACTTCATTTGGAGTTAGATTATTAAGTGCAGAATGTGGTTTTGCATTGTAATCATCTACAACAGTATATACTATATTACACAATGATTCAATATTGTTAATTTTATCAAATTCTTCATCAGAACATGTATTAATTTTTCTATAAAACATATCTTTAATAGTTCTCACACATCGATCCAATATTTTCATTATATTATGTTCATTACGTTCTTTAAGTATAAATCGTATATGATTTTTATTAAACAAATCTAAAAATTTCTTACCATAGATAATACCAGACTCTTCATCTGACAATATACTTCCTACAAAACGAGCGTTTTCATCCTTAGGTTGCATACCCTGATAAAACCATTTTTCAAACACTGGATACACATCATTTTCTGATTTAGATTTAACATAATATATTCAACACTTACGACTAACAACTTCTATAATTAACAAAAATGGAACTTTTGTATTGTTGAAAAACACCAAGTCTATCTGATATGACCCAGGCAATTTTTCAATTTCATATTTAATTCTATTCCTTTTAGTTGCAGTGATTTGATAATCTGGTTTAGACTCTACAAGTTCACTACTAGCTTTTTTAATGTCAGTTTTTTTAAAGTTATTCTCAAGTTCATTTACAGAGAAATTAATAAAGTCTCGTTTGTTTAAATAACCATATGTTTTGTATAACTCATTTATTTTATCTTGTAGTGACATTCAAAACAATATATATATAAAAATATGAATGATATATATTTAAAGAATTAATGAATTAAAATAATTAAATCATTCTTCTACCTCTCCCAAATCCTTATCACTTAAAGTGTTACCACCATTACCAAAGTTAATAACTTTAGCAGCACTAATAAAACCATTGCTAATTACTTTCTTAGCAGGGAATGGTCTACGAGTACTAATTAAATCACTATCTTCTATCTTAGTTCTCTTAATTCTTGGAGGTGAAACAAATTTGTTTTGATTAGCTTGATCTTTCTTAATTTTCTTCTCATTACTTCTTCTAATAGCTGTAGCTAAATCAGGATTTTCATCATAACCAACAATATCACTACAAACTCTATGATTAACAAAGTTTTGAGTACCATTACTCTTAATAGAGATTTGATTATCAACAACACTTACAGCAATTTTACTACCAACATCAACATCAGATGGAACTCTATAGTTACTATTATCCCATATCATAATAGAATTGAAATTGTGGAAGTATTTAATACCATGTTGAGGTTCTCTACATCCTACACTAATCAAATATCCACGAATGATTTTTTCTATAAAGTCATTCTCGTTTCTATCATAAATTTGTTTCAATACATATTTCACTTCATCAGCTGAATATGTTTCAAAATCTCTTCCATTATTAATTACAACTTTATGATCCAAATCATGAACAAAAGTAATCAATACATATTGACTGGTTTTAGTAGGCTTAACTGTAATACTCTCAATAGTTCCTTTAATAATCCACTTGTTGCATAACTTTGGATTTTTGTAGTAATCACTAAATTCTACATCTGTAGCTTCATAGGGTGTTTCGTTACTCATTTTATATAAGGGAGAGATGAAAATAAAAAATGATTAAAAAATGTCAAGAAAAATGAAAATGAAAATTTCTTTTTATTTTAAAGTCGACCAATCAAATTTCATATTTCCATTTTTGATTTATTTCGCGAATTCTGTCTATATAATGAGCAAGCATAAAAAGCTTTTAAAAGCATCTTTTAAACTTCTAGAACAAACTTCTAATAAAAATAAACATCATAAGCATAAGCATCACCATCATCATAAACATAAACATACAGATGAACCACCACCAGAAGAAGCTCCAAAACGAAGATTAGCTCCATTATTTAGTACAGATGCTATTCAAAATAAAAAAAGATACAATAATGATATACCAATAATCAGTGATACATTCTTTGGTGGATTAATGCCTTCTTCCCTACCAAAACCTAATCAAAATCAAAGATTTAATGATAGAATACGTGATGCTAGAGAAGTTGATAAATCATCTCAAGGTGTTACTAGGAAATGGGTTTTCAATTATAACAATAGAAATTACAGTACACCACAACAATGTTATCATGATTTTGTTAATAATAGTGATATTAAAGATATATTACATGAATTAGCTGATACTATGAATATGATAAAATTCTTCTTTATTGTACGTTCAATTTATATACCAGATGAGTCTACTGACAGTGATGATGAAGTTTCTATATTTAGTCGTAGTAGACTATGTGAAA
Organism: Proteromonas lacertae; assembly: GCA_002245135.1. Classification (NCBI taxonomy): domain Eukaryota; class Bigyra; order Opalinata; family Proteromonadidae; genus Proteromonas; species Proteromonas lacertae. The sequence continues at coordinate 149,090 of NGBS01001178.1, forward strand.
TAACAAAAATGTCTACTGTAGGTGAAATACAAACTATACTGGAGAATATATTTACACAAATATCAGAAGATGATTCAAATCATCCTCAAAGTGGTCTTACTTTTGCTAGAGTAAATACTATAGAATTATTGTAACAAAATTTAAAGTGATATGTGGAAGTAGTTTTATTGTTTTACCTGCTAAATTTCAAGGTCTTAGATGTTTAACAAATGTAAAAAATGAAGATAATGAATGCTTTAAGTGGAGTGTACTATGCTCATTATATTCTAATAATCTCCAATGTAATAAAGATAAACCTGAAAAATACAAAATGTATGAAAAGAAACATGATTGGAGTATGTTAACATTCCCTGTTGATGCTACAGACAATGTATCTATTGATAAATTTGAAACAAAGAATCGGCTAAATGTGAATATATTTTATATTGATATTGCTAAAGATAAAGAAGAAATATTCTTACCCATTCATTTATCTAAACAAAAGAAATCTAAAAAATATAGTGTTGTAAATCTATTGCTAATAAAAAATGAAGATGGAAATTCACACTATGTGACAATAAATACCTTACCTGCTCTATTTAGAAAAATGATAGATAAAAAGAATAATACTAATAATATATTTGTGTGTCCATATTGTCTCTTCTATACTTACGATGATGGATCCTTTAATAGTCACCAAATATATGACTGTCAAGATAAAGAGAATGTATTAAGATTATTCCCTGATAAAGATGATAAAGAAAAATCATACTTAAAATTTAGACATTGGACTCACCTCCAAACATTACCAGTTGTTATGTATTATGATACTGAAACTTATTTTGTACCATATGATAATGAATTGAATTTAAGTAGATATAAATCTATGGAAGAAATAGATAATAATGATACTAGAATAGAATTATCAAAAACTGAGCAATCTATTATGGCTAGGCATAAGCTTTATTCCTACTGTATCTATGTAGATAGTAAAATACCAGATATAAACAGTTTTACTGTGATTAAATATAAACAAAATGAGGATCATAATATTGAAAATGATTTTTTGTCTTGGATATATTAAATATATACGATCAAATATGTACAGTTTACAATTATAGACTAGCTAATCCTAAACCTTTTGATGGAGATGAAATAGCTAAGGATATACATAATAAAAAGAGAAAATGTGACTTTTGTGGTAAACCATTTAATTCTATTGATCATGTAAAGGTACTTCACCATGATCATTTCACAGGTCATTATATTGCTTCAATTGGTAGTAATGAGAATTAATATTGATATAAAAAAATTAAAAGTACCAATAATAGGTCATAATGCTATGAAATATGACCAGCATTTCATAGTAAAGGAATTAGCCAAATTTGCTGCAATAACTAATAGTCCACTCAATATTATACCTAATACAGATGAAAACTATAAGTGTATACAATACAAGAATTTGGTGTTTATTGACAGTTATTTATTCTTAGCAGGTTCTTTAGCAAATTAACTATGATCTAAAAATTACAGCAGAATTAAATAATACTAAGAAAGAAAAATTCAAAACAATTTATGAGAATTTTAAAGAATATAATGGACATTACCTAGATGATGAAATTATTGAAAAATACTTACTTCAAAAATTATTTTCCATATGACATATGACATCTTTGAAGCTTTTGAAGAAAAATTTCAAAGATCTTACTATAGATGATTTTAAGTCTAAATTG